>VZRI01012213.1:397352-600109 GCA_013397515.1 Upupa epops | reverse complement strand
TGCCTCTAGGTTTAGTTTTATCTGCAATGTATTTGAGGAAACCCTTTTTGTTGCCCTTGACTTCTCTTGCAAGGTTGAATTCCAAGGAGGCCTTGGCTTTCCTAGTTGCACCTCTACATTCTCTCACCAGAGCCTTATGATCATCCGAAGTGGCCACCTCCTCCTTCCAAGATCTATAGACTTTCTTCTTCCTCTTCAGTTTGTGCAGCAGCTCCCCATTTAACCATGCAGGTCTTCTGGCTCCCTTCCTTGGTTTCTTTCCTGTTAGGATGCTCTTGTGTTCACAGAAGTGGTCTTTGAATGTTAACCAGTGATCTTGGGTCCCTTTACCTGCATGTGCCCTGTGCCCTCTCTCATGGGATTTCCCCTACCAATTACTTGAAACGGCCAAAGTTGGACCTCCTGCAGTCCAGGGTTGTGATTCTGCTAGGTATTCTCTTCCTACCATTCTAGACCCTGAACTCCACCATCTCATGGTCACTGGAACCAAGGCTGCCCTCAACCTTCACTGCTTCAACTAGACCCTCTTTGTTGGTGAGTCCAAGATCCAGCAGTGCTGTCCTAGTGGGCTCCTCCACCATTTGCATCAGGAAATTGTCACCAATGCACTGGAGGAACCTCCTGGGCTGTGAATGGCTGGCTAAGTAGGTGTAGTTAAAATCCCCCAAGAAAACCAGGGCCTGGAGCTGTGAAGCTGCTGTCAACTTCCTCATTCTGAACCCAGTGGCCTGTAATGGACATCCACAACAGTGTCACCCATGCCAGCCTGCCCCTTGATCCGCACCCACAAACTCTCAACTCTCTCTTCATCCACCCCTGGACAGAAGTCAAGACATTCCAGTTGCTCTCTCATGAAAAGACCAACTCTACCACCTTGCTGTGCAGATCTGTCTCTACCTGAAAAGGACACAGCTGTCCATGGCTACAGTCCAGTCATACAAGCTGTTCCACCAGGTCTTTGTAATTGCAACCAGATCATAATCACCTGACTGGACACAGGTTTCTAACTCCTCCTGCTTATTCCCCATGCTGCATGCATTGGTGTACAGACACTTTAGGGAGCAAGCTGAGCACTCCGATTTCACCCTAGGTCAGCAAGAAGCCCCCTGCTTTTCATTAAGACCAGAGCTCTGTCCCACTGGTGCACACCTATCAACTTCAAACCCACCCCTCTTTGAATCTAGTTTAAAGCCCTCTGAATGAGCCCTGCCAATTCCTGCCCCAGAACCCTGTTTCCCCTCTGGGATAAACCTCTCCCATGTGAACCTGTAAGACCTGGTGTCTTACAGAACCAGTCCTTATTAAAGAACCCATAGCCAGATATTAATATAATTAATGTAATGATAAATGTAATGACACATAGGAACTTTCCAAATGGTTTAACACAATGTTTTATATTAGGCCACTCCCAGAAAACACACAGATAGTGGCTATTTGGTACACTGAAATAGGAAGATTGTTCTTTTCTTTAGTTTCTTTTGTTGTTTTTATAGTAGCATGTCCATTTTTATAATTAGGCATAATTTCAATTTACTATAGCTAATCATCACATGAAACTTTTTCATGTGATAACATTGCCTGTGGGTCATCTGGTACTTCATGACAGTAACAGTATAGTAGGGAGTTTCTGTTGAGGCCATTATGTTGATTTAAATTTTATGAGGATCACTTCATCTCTTTTAGTTTAAGACTGGATGCAGACAACATTTTTTCAATGCCCCAGGAAACAAACCATGAATCTACAGATGAAATCTACAGATGACCATTACACTGGAAGTGTATTTTGTTTTGATAGAATAGCATACCACCATCTTACAGAGGGTGAGATTTTTATGTAGAATTGAAGTAGTGTCACCTTTTAGAAATTATTTAATGGATCAGACTGACTGGAAACAGATTTTATCTTAACTCCTATATGCTTCAGTTTTAATTAGAAGAAGTCTTTTTACAATAGCATTTCTATGTTTGGCTCCTGAGATGGTGTAGTACAGAAATATACACACAATGTTTCAGTTTCTTTGTCAGTTTTTTACCTTATTAGCATTCATGCTGTCTTTCTGTACAAGCATGCCTTGTACAACCGATGCTTTTTTCCACTGGATTCTATTGTGCTGTCAAACCTGGTTTAAAACACAATAACCTCAGACACTTACAATTATGAGCATCTTCTGAATTCACAAACACAGTAAAGATGTCTAGGTAGCAAATTAGCTGAGCATCTCAACAAACTGCACTTAGAGTAAATATCCTACTTTTAGAGAAGTAGGATGCCTTTAAAAGTCAACAGTTATTTTGGAAGTGCTTTGTCACATTTATGAAGCACTGCATCACATTTATGGCACATGGTGTCATAATAAGTTGTCCAAAGTGCCTCTCAGCTTGCCTTACAAGCTAAAAGAAAAAAAGAAAGAACAACTCAAAAGATTACCTTACAGAGTAACAAGTGATCTACAGAGGTTAACATATTTTTCCTTTTTCCATGAGACTCGTGCAGGGCCATTAAACTTTGTTTCTCCAGTTTAATTCTTTTTGCAGCATAATTTAATGGAAATATACTTTATTTATAACTCTTTATGGCTGAAAAACTAAAGACTTTAAGTAAATAAGTTTTAGGACTTTTTTTTTTTAAAAAGCGTGCAGCTGTTCTAACGTAAGAGAACGTAGTTAGCTATTTTTTAATACAAGCCACAAAGAGGTCAAAGAATTCAGATTTTTTTTACTACCCATTCATGTTTAATGCAAATTCCAGCAATATATTCATGTTATTTCTTTAGGCACCTTCAGAATGCCAGCAGGTAATTGAGTAATCTGAGCTAATGGCACTCATGTCAGGTGCCTAAAGAAATACCCTGAGGATGATGTTTGGAGCTGACTTATACTCCTGTTTCACAGCTAAGAGGGAGATGAAGTTGTTAGAAATGTAAGGAGTAATAAGAAAAACATTAATAAAACCACTTTTTTTGCCAAGGGCTTTGCTCAACATGAATCTTCTGAAGGAGTCTATTCTGATTTGCCCAAAACATTATTGATGTGTACGGCAAATGGAATAGAATCAGTAACGAGAAGTTATTTCACAGCATCTGGAAAACAAACTCCTTGGGAACATTATTTCATAGAATCACAACTTTGCTTTTTACTTTATTGTTGAAAAGGAAGCCTCTGTCTCCTGAGTTCTAATAGCAGACTCTGTCATAAGAAGTTATCCAGGTGAAAAATTATGATCTTTGTGGCAGCATTTGCCATAAGTTCTGACATGTGAGAGTGATGATACCATCAACAATAACACTTCCTTACTAGTGCACCCAAGAACAAATAAAAAGCATAGCAAAACAAAATTCCAGGTGACTCCTAGGATAGGAATATAAGAGGTCACAGTCAGTTTTATTAGGAAAGACTTAACAGTTTAATTTGCATAAGGCAGGCTTCAATTTTCTAGTTTCCTGCACAGTCACCAGTACTGGAACTGCCGTGTTACAACCACTCCTGATAGTTGCTTCCTACACTATCAGCTTTTAGGCACCTCAGAAAGCGCTGTTTCTTATCATATGATAAAACAAATCGGTTCCTATTTTTGTGACATGGATTTTATCCAAGCTCTGCATTTCCCTGGCTTTAAAGCTAGATACTTGAGGTTGCTTAGGTTTAGCCTTTCTTACTGCTTGTTCACACAGCAGTTTAGAGTCCTTGTTCATCGATATCTATCCTTCCTCTAAGGAAATACATAGAAATGCATTTTATACAAGGGATGTGGAAATAGGACTCCTTTATGCATGCCTTTGTGCCCAAGCCACAAGCACCACCTAATCTGGTGAAGACTCTGCAGTAGTTCCTAGGAAAACATATTGCCAAGTGCATAAAGAAACGAGTCATCTTTGGAGTTTTCTTTGTGCCAGCCACTTCCGTTTAAGGGGTGACAATGCTGAACGTTTTGCTGTAGATAAAGTCTTTCAAGTCTAACTTGCCAGTGTGAAAGAGCACAGCACAGCTAGCACTTAAGCCTATAACTGCTGTGAGAGCCCTTTGTGGTCATAGTGCTCTGCCCTCTCTCCTGGCCATTCCGGTGCCCTCCTGTTCTGTATTTACATGCATCTGTCTCCCCATTAACACCTCATTAAGTCACACACCTGCCCCAGTTTTACTTAAAGCCCTACACTGCAGTCATGAACCCTTGGGTATTTCATTATAAGGCACTCAGCACAATAGAAGCACTGAGTAGGGTTCATTAGTGAGTCATGCAACTAGCAAAATCTGGGTTTGCATGGGTGTCTCTTCTTGGTTCAATTTCTTCACACACCCCCATTATAAGTTCCTCCGGAAAAAAAAAAGAATTCCTAGTCCACATGCATTAAATCCAGGTGGAACAGCACAGTTGTGGCATAAAACAGTAACAGACAGAAATTCAGTATACACTTATAAATGGTAAGAAAGACAACAGTGCTATAAAGCTATGGCTTAAGAAACCTTACTTCTATTCCAAAGTGGTGTCTTACAGAACAGCTTCTATCAGCAAGCTGTTCCATCTACCTATGCAACCTCCAAAACCTCTAAGCCTATCAGTATACATGCTTAGGTCAGGAAGCACATGCAAGCCTTACCAGAAAAAGCATAAGGCAAAGAACAAATTTCTATAGTGTTGTTGTGGTTTTAAACCCAGGTAGCTGCTTGCACAAACTTACCCTTTTTTTGGCAGGTAGACAAAGGACACAGGGAAGACTCACTAACTAATTAGAAACAGGCTCAGTTTGGGGTAAACATTATATTTCATTTAAACAAAATCTGTCGTTCTGTCGTCTCCAATTACACAGAGATATGTGGCTCTCACTGTGCCTTCTCAGGCCCAGCTCTATTACCTCCTTCCCCTCAGGGAGAAGCCCCTTACCAGTCCTTTTCCCTATGGCAATGTGGCATCCTCCTCACAGGGAACAAGTCCTCTGCTGGGAGTTTCTCTTGGGACTTCCATGGGCTGCACATCACCCCAGTACCTGGCTGCTCTAGCCTGAGTCCGTTCCTCAGAGATACACTCTCAGGATCCACCCCCTGCTTAAACATACTCTCTTTCATGTTTTGCAGGCACTCTTCCACTCCACTATCTGAGGTCTTCGAAGACTTTGGGTTTATCTTCCTACCATAATCTGTAGAGCAACAGCTACTCAGGCATGTTTTCTTCATTTCTGCCTTTTCACTGGCCACACAGTTACATTACTCTTTCACCATACAAAAGGGAGTCCCCAAGCTAAACAGGAAATGGCAACTCATCCCATTTCCTTTCTTAAATATGTTAATTTAGAGGCACTGATTGGCTCGATTTACCCAGGCGCAGGTCCCACCTGGAGCTTGGAAGAGATTCCAGCAGGCTTCTTACAGGGGCCACCGTGCCCACTACTAATGCATCCTCTCCCCCACCAAGGCTATAACCATCATTAATATCCACTGTGCTGAAGAAAAACTAAAAAAAAGTAAAGTTCATTAATATTTATAGCAGAAGAAACGTTTGTGTGAACAGTTACTTCGACTGATATGAAGTTCAGGGTCAAATTTATAATGGCAACTTCTCCCTAAATTTCACTGAGTTTGTGAACAATTCTATAACTTCTTCCCAGGGAGGAGATGGGGCTCTGCAGGGGTCTGCTGGGGGGGGTTGTGGAGTCTTCTTTCCTGGGGACGTTTTAAACCTGCCTGGACCTGGTCAGGGTGTCCTGCTGTGGTGGGGGATTGGAGTAGATGATCTTTCAAGATCTCTTCTGATCCCTGATGATTCTATGATTCTTCGTTTACAATGTGACTGGATTAGGAAGATAAACTCAAAAGGCACATATGGAAGTTGATTGCTCCATAGTTATGTGATACATGTATAGTTGTGGAATCAAGAAACACCAAAAATCCATTATTTAATCATAATCCTATGAATCTACCACAAGGAATCTACCACAAGCTTTGGAGTGTATTTGGCATCCAAAATTCAGCTCCTTGTTAGCCATGTAAAACTATTGAATATGCTACTTTAATAGTACAGTATGATGACCCTTCAGATGTATCCATACATTTGATCAGTGGTTTGCTGCTAATTACATTAAGTGGCCATATATCAGTATTTCTTACTAAACACCCTTACAGAAGGGTAATTTGCTGCGTAATTGCTTCTTTATCATGGCCTATTGCTCTTCTTAGTCAAATCTCTTAGAAGACACAAGAGTTGTTCTTCCAAATTTCCTAGTGCTTATGTTGCTTATTAATAAGCACCTGTGTATGTGTATAAATTCACTGTGTGGGAAATTGAGAAGAACTCTGTGCTACTTGCATTGCAAATCTCTTATCATTGTTGCAGCTTCAGATGACATCTAATGGGAGGCCTGGATTTTACAGGGATCAGCTTAGAGAGGTTAAATCTCCTGCAACTGCAGTAAATGTGAAAATGTTTGTTAATATGTATAATGCTAATTTGTTCCATTATGTCATAATAATGGTTTTCCCTATGGTTACAAACCATGGGAGATTTAGGTTAGGTATTAGGAAAAAAATTCTTTCCTGTGAAGGTGCTGAGATGCTGGAACAGATTGCCCAAAGCAGTTGTGACTGCCCCATCCCTGGAAGTATTCAAGGACAGGTTGAATGGGACTCTGAGTAACCTGATCTAGTGAAGGTTACCCTGCCTACACAAGGGGGTTGGAACTGGATGATCTTCAAGGTCCTTTCCAATCCTAGCCATTGTATACCTCTATTTTCTCATAGAAATCTCTTTTTATACTTATTATTCACTTGACTCAGGACAATTTTTCTAGTGATTCTGTATGCTTTTGCAGAAACAAAATGTATAGAAAAAACACCTTACTAGACAGAACAAGTAATTATTCCTGCATCTTTCTGTCCAGATACTTACTCAGAATGGAGATGATAATCCTTGCAAATATTAAAAGTACTTACGTGCAGTGTAATGTAATCCACATACAGACCAAAGCATTAGATCGGGTTGTAGAGTTTACACATCTCTTCAACAAGGAAGTTGGAGTACTGGAGTACTGGAGTACAACCAATGGAGTATTCTTAAAAGACATTGAAAGCAAAACTTTGTCATTCACTGCATAGCACTGACATTGGAGTTGATTCAGTAAGGAGCACATGCTGCATCGACAGATGTCAACTGCTATTTGGTCTTCTGACTGTGGACTGGATAAATAAATGGAAAATCTAACAAGGAACATAGAACCAAAGACAAGAAATTTCTTCAGATGGCAGGATGACCTTACTAGCAAAGTTTCCAGTATATCAGGTCAGTGTCTCTCCATCTGCATCTGGAATGAAGAAAATGGAGAGCAGGCTTCTCCCTATAAAGTGCTTCTGAGAACTTCTCACTAACTGCTTCTGAGAAACACATCATCCTTATTTCATATATCATAGTCAGTATGTACTGAAATTGGTTCAAAAAAAATAACATGTAGGTTACCACTCACAGTAGCTACTTGGAGCATACAGAGAGAGTCCACTGAAGTTGTTCGAGTTTGATTGAATTCTGTGGACTAAACCTGCAGGCCTAGGTAGAGCAACAGGGGAGGACTCCTAACTGTGGACAGTAAATTTTGCAATCCATTAGCTTGTAGTGGCAGTTGTGTCTCCACATGTTCTCTCCATCATGATCCCATCTTCATGTTAGTACATAAACATCTGTCTCACTATAGCAATAAGGTTGCACACCCTGTTATAAATACATGCTGAATGACAAAATGTTACCCACATTGCTTGGTTCTAGGCTTGTCTCTGAATGCTGATCCTTTCGTTGCTTCTCTGACTGCAGAGCAAGAAAGAGAGATCACATATTAGATAGAAGTATTGCCTATGGAACATTTTGGTCTGTATGGTAGAAATCTAACTGTAATGCAGAAACAACTAAATGTCGAGTATGTGAAAAAGGATGGGGAAGCTGATACTGCTTTTGATCTGTCATAGTTGCTTGGGGAAGCAGGCATTTAGAGTTCAGTTTAAGGTAGTTTCATATCATACCAAATCTGGGGTAGCTGTAAGGTCTTGCTAAGAGCAGCAGCCCTGCTCTGTCCTCATACCATCTACCTCAACAGCAGGCTTTGCCCTCTCTCTTGCAACAGAATGAGCTACAGAGTCTCCTGACTACCCAGAAAACCAGTCCAGATAAACAAACCCTGTTGCTGGGATAAGCAGGGTGGTGCAGATCCATTCCTTTTAGGAGCCACACAGGGCTACACCAAGTGAGGGGAAAAGTGAAACATCAGCCTTTTCTTCATATTATGGGAAAAACAGCCCTCACAGCCCTAAGAAGTCATGGCACTATCATGGAGTTATAGAGAGCTTTAAAAACTGCTTGAGGCCTCAACCCTTATGCCACAAGGGGAACACAGAGGTTGGGAGTTGTAGTCTTTTCTTTCAGCCTTGCTAACTGATTCTGCAAGATCAAGTCCCTTCAACTTACATTCATGTTGGCAGAAGATAATGACATGCGTATTATTGGGACAGCAAAGCTTTAGAGCTTGGTCACACTATAAGATACTCTATTTGTAACCCAATACACTTAGCATTACTGGGAATTATGTAAATAAAACCCAAACCAGCAGCTGTCAGATGGGGAACTAAGGTTCTCAAATTAAAATGGCAACTTAAAATTAATGCAATTTAGTAAAACAATAAATTTCAGTCTTTCTGCTTTTGTCATGTGAAGCTTAAAGGCCATTTCATGTGTGACACCTCCTTGCATTTAACTCATGGATTCATTGCAACAAGAAACAATTTAAATTAAAACATTCACATTTGCAAGGGAAAATAAATAGTTAATGGTTTCAGAATTAGTCTTCTTTTTCACACAATTCTATAAAAAATTCCCAATGAAAAAGCTAATAGACCAATAGCGAGACATTTACATATGCAAATATGTTTCCACGAAAGAGTTAAAGTGCTTTATAATATAAATTTGCTTTCGGTGCCAATATAATTAGATTGTAACAAGCAAACCCCTGCAACATAACACAGTGAAAATTTGAAAATTTGATTCTGCCTGGCAAACAACCAAGTCCCTGCGTGTGCACAAACCTGACATTAATAAGCTACAAGAGATTACATGATTTAGAAAAGAAGCACTTGGTGTTACAAAATCAAATAATAGATCTCTAAGCTATAATTAGGAGAATTGGGATTCAACAATGAAGTCATAATAATGTAATTTAGCTGTAAGTAACAGAGCCATGGAGTCACATTAGGAGGTGTGATCACATCTTTCAGCAAAGCTCTGCTGTGTAGACTTATTTCCGTTCAGTTTAGTCTAGTAGGCAGCAACCTGTTGGCACAGAGCATGGGCTGACAACCTCTTATTCTCTATGGGCACTATGGCAAAATGCCACCCATGCATTTTTATTTCAGTCTTGTGACTTTTAAGTCAAAACAATAAAATTATATATACTGAGTGCAGAGTTGCCTGTGAATATTTGCATAAATTACGGCACAGTGTGAGTTTAGGAGCTGCTTGAGAACAAATATATTTAAAAAAGGCAAAACAAACTGCTGAAATGGGGTGTTAGGTTTCTAGTGGTCTTGATGAACACATACTGTTCAGCTATTTTATTAATCTATTTTTGTCACTAGGAAATGGCCCCAAACCAGGAATTCATTGAAACTGCAGCCCCAAGTAATTTTTCCTTGGTACTTTCACACTGGTGTGGTTGTGCTGCTGGCTTAGCCCAGCATGCAGGTTAGTAACAAATGTAGATGCAGAGCTGCAGGTACAACTTGCCGTCCCTCTCCAGCAACAGACCTAGCCCTGCAGCCCACCACAGATGGAAGGCAGCTGTGACACTGGCCTGTTGGAGAGAGGCTTAGTGGGAATTTCAGGCAGGCAACACGCACCTACTCATGTTGGTGCTAATGGTGTATCAAACTCCACCAGTTGTGTGAAAGTTAGTTCAATTTAAGCCGTTTCAGAGCAACACATCATTCCAGCAGCCCCACTTTTCCATCGCCAAACTGAGACCCTTTCTGTGGCCTTAAGCTTATTTCACATTTGCTTGTTTGTTATTTTCTTGTTGTAGTGAATAAAACAGAGACCCCACATTCCTTTGGTGAGTTCCTCCTTTAGGTGCTGGTGTCTCATCGAAAGTGTAATGCTACCTGTTGTCTTTTATTAGCCAATTGATTTCTTCTCTACCAGCACACTTAATAGTGCTTATGTTAGACACTCATAAGTCTATGGGACCGGATGGCATTCATCCAAGAATATTTAGGAAGCTGGCAGGGTTGCTCACCAAGCTCCTCTCCATTATTCTTCAACAATCCTGGTCAACAGGGGAGGTACCAGATGACTGGAAGATGGATGATGTGACGCCTACCTACAAAAAGGGCTGGAAGGAAGATCTGGGGAGCTACAGGCCTATCAGCCTGACCTCAGTACCAGGAAAGATCATGGAGAGGATCATCTTGAGTGAGCTCTCATGGCAATTGCAGTGCAGCCAAAGGATCAGGGCCAGCCGGCATGGGTTTATGAAAGGAAGATCTTGCCTAATAAACCGGATCTCTTTCTATGACCGTGTGACTTGCCTTTTGGATAGTGGAGAAGGCTGTGGATGCTGCCTACTTGGACTTTGGGAAGGCTTTTGACACAGTCTCTCATTGGAGAAACTAGTGAATCATGGTATAGATAAATAATTATTTATTAAATAATTATTTACATTATAGATAAATGTACCCTTCACTGAATTAAAAACTGGCTGGCTGACCAGACAGTTGTGATTAATGGGGTGAAATCTAGCTGGCGGCCCATCACAAGCAGTGTCCCTCAGGGCTCAGTTCTGGGACCAGTCTTGTTCAATATCTTTCGTGATGACCTGGACGTGGGGATGGAGACCACCCTCAGTCACTTTGCAGATGACGCCAAATTGTGTGGCAGTGTTGATGTGATCGTGTACAGGAAGGCTCTACAGAGGGACATGGACAGGTTGGATCAATGGGCTGAGGCCAGTTGTATGAGGGACAAGAAGGCCAAGTGTGCATCGTCCTGCATTTTGGTCACAACAACCCCAGGCAATGCTACAGGCTGGGCGATGAGTGCCTCAAAAGCTGCCCAACAGAAAAGGAGCTGAAGATGCTGGTAGATGGCCGGCTTAATATGAGCCAGCAGTGTGCCCAGGTGGCCAAGAAGGCCAACAGGATCCTGGCCTGAATTAGAAATAGCATGGTCAGCAGGAGAAGGGACGCTATCCTGCCTTTGTACTCGGCTTTTGTGAGGCCTCATCTTGAGTACTGTGTTCAGTTCTGGGTCCCTCATTATTGAAAAGACATTGAGATGCTGGAACGTGTCCAGAGGAGAGCTACCAAGCTCATGAGGATTTTGAGAACAAGTAGTATGAGGAGAAGCTGAGGGAGCTGGGCAGGCTTAGTTTGGAGAAGGGGAGGCAGAGGGGGAACCTCTCTGCCCTCTACAACTACCTGAGGGGAGATTTGTAGACAGGGGGTGTTTGCCTCTTCTCCTTGGTAACTAGTGACAGACCAGTGGCAATGGTCTGAAGTTGAGGTAGGGAAGGTTTAAATTAGATGTTAGGAAGAATTTCTTTACAGAAAGAATGTTGAGGCACTGAAACAGCCTTCCCAAGGAGGTGGTTGAGTCACCATACCTGGAGGTGTGGTATAAGTGTGTAAATGTAGTGCTTCATGACAGGCTATAGTGGCAGGCATGGAGCTGGTTATTTTGTGTTTTTCCATGGATCATGTATTTATGTTTTTGCTGGTGTGGGCATGGTTGGACTCAGTGATCTAGTAGGTCCTTTCCAACCAGGATTATTCTGTGATTCTGTAATTATAATCTTTGTCTGTCTCACATGATTTCATGTCCTGTCCCGCAGTCTTAGAGACAGCTGAGCTCAAGCCAGCTCCCTGTACCAGCAGAATAACACCAACAGCTCCAAACACCAGTTTGTGTCAAACATCTGCTTACAAAAGCCATTTGGCGAAGATTTGGTTGGTTGGTTCTGAGGTGCTGAAGTCAGCATGTTTGGCTTCACACTGGCTTGGGGACTGACAGTGGGAATTTATTTGATTTCTTTTTAATTTTGTAGCCTAGTAGGTAAATGGAGAAAACAGGCATCAAATGTGCATCCAGACTGTCAGAAAATTCGTGTTTGGATTAAAATTTGAAGTGGTTTGATCACTTCTTGCTACAGTTTCACAACAAAAGCCTCATCTTTTGGGAAAATCCAAAATCTCCTGCTTCCACTCAGTCTTCTGTGTAACTAAAGCAACCACTGGTTGCTCCTGTTAGTTCCATTTTGTTTTTGCTTGCAGCTTCTTCCAACTACAGTTTATGTTTTATAGTTTTGCCATTTCTTTGTTTTGATGACATTTTGTTTTGTTTCAAACTGCTCTTTATTTTAATTTTCTTTCCCAAGCATATTGATTGATGGTCATTTCTTCTGTTCCTTTTATACTTTAAATGTTGTGTTTGATTTTCTTTATTTGCATAGCACTTACTTTTCATGACCTTTTTGTTGCTGCAGCTGCTGCTGTTTCTGGCCTGGTGGTGTTTTTCTCCTATTTATCAACTAGGAAACACAGAGCAAAAGTAAACCAACTCCCTGTGAAAACTAGTATCAAAACACAGCATCTTTACTGATGTTTACTTTTGTTACTCTGCAGTATCCTAAAGGTGTTGGGATAGCTCAAGCTGTAGAATCTAAATGGATTTATTTGTTTCTAAAGAAACATACCATAGGAACTCTGTATGTTTCTTTAGGCTGGTTATTAGAAGTATTAACTTAGCAGCTCTTCCATCTACCAACATAGTTTTAGTGAAAGTAGCATGAAGAAAATTCTGAACTGTAGAAGTCTGGGTATAAAATCTAGTAGAGTCCTCATGGCTAGCGTAATATACTATATGGACACTTAAATGTTACTGTGCTTGCAGTTAGTGAAATATCTCACAGGAAACGTCTGTAGAACATTTGCTACCTGGCAGGAGTGTTTGCATATTGCGTGGCAAAACAGACATGGCCTCTGCACAAGTGTGTGTTGTTGTGTGCCTGCCTATCAGACTTGTATTTATTTATTTTTGTGTACATGTAGACACACATTTGTATAAAAATTATACTTTTGATACCTGCTATATGATTACCATGTCTGCATTGCTTTAGCTACTTAACACAAAGGCTTGTGTCTATTACACATTATGGCTTTAAGTTGTGCCAGGGAAGGTTTACATTAGACATTAGGAAAAATTTCTTAACTGAAAGAGAGGTCAGGTATTGGGACGGGCTGCCCAGGAAGGGGCTGGAAACACTATCCTTGGAGGTGTTCAAAAAACAAGTAGATCAGACATTTGAAAGCATGGTTTAGTGGGCATGATGGCACTGGGTTAATGATTGGACTTGATCTTCTAGGTCTCTTCCAACCTTAAAGATTGTATGATTCTATGATTATGCTACTTAAATGAAGGTATTAACGCTAGACTGTTCATAATCTGACATTTTAGACCTAGTTTCCTTGCATTCCGCAGAAGTTACTGCTACTAACGTTTTCTCTAAGAATTGAAATTATCAATACCAACATTGTTCCTGAAATGGTTTCTGTCTTTCACAGTGGAAAGAACAACCTCTCTTCTTTTAAAGCTGTTGTTACTGTTCTTTGAACAGCAACAACAAAATGCTCAACAATGCAGCATCACAAATTGACAGTTGGCCAGGAAAACCATTTTACCTATCAAATAACTATGTTTTATTTGCATGCTAGGTGGTTTGCAATGACCTGTTGAGTGAAGGCCGTGTTATTAACATGCTTCTTGCATTCTCTCCATTACTCATTAAGACAATTCTTATTGCACCTTCTGACGTTTCATGCCTTTATGTGTATAAAATGTATGTATTTACACACACGCACACACATGCACCTATAATGAGCCCAAAGCAGAACAGACTCTGTCTTGGCTTGTTTGTGCATTATGCACATTCCAGGGAATGAAGTTTGAATGCTGTTCAAAGAGCAAGTGAGTGGTTAGCCCGAGGGCAGATGAAAGTCATGTGCAACAGGTTACATGATTTTAAATAGCTTTTAGTGAAAAAAGAAGCAGTTTATGTCAGTGCAGGAAATATTTTACAATAGGCCCTGCTTCATGCATGTGCTTCATCACAGTAGACTGTTTTCACCATAATTAATGCAGTCTGTTTCTCACCTTCACTAATAGAATCCAGCACCCACAAAGAGAAAAGGCAGAACACATCTTTAAATTTTTCAAGCCTTTCTCTTAATTTCCAGGGTTGAGATTGTCAGACTGTGAGGGATTTGGAGGCAGGTTACAGTAATAGCCTTGGTTTGTTCTATGCAACCAAATCCTTAAAAATCTGGGCTTAAATGAAATAACTTCTCAGAGCAGATGCTATCTTACGGAAGCAGCCTTACCACTATCATCAGCATTCATCTCAGACCACAGCCTCACCTTCCCAGCAAACCAGCTTTTGCCATGGGTCTTATGTGGCATCTAAGGAAGAAGGTGAACTGATAAAACCTTGATGAAGGTGAGTGGAGAAGGGATGTAGTCCAAGATGACTAATCTTTGAGCTGATATACCAGCAAAGGATCTCCAGGTATCTGTCTGTTTCCTGGCTCCCGTTTTTCTCTACTAATAGAAGAAGGGCTAGCAGTGATGGTGGAATTTACATTGGATCTTAGGAAGAAATTCTTCACTGTGAGGATGCTGAGGCATTGAAACAGGTTGCCCAGGGAGGTTACGGATGCTTCCTCCCTGGAAGTGTTCAAGGCCATGTTGGATGGGGCAACCTGGTCTAGTGAGTAGAGAGGTGTCCCTCACTGTACCTGGGGCAGAGGGGGTTGGAACTAGGTGTTATCTGAGGTCACTTCCAACCTAAGCCATTCTATGGTTCTGTGATATGGGATAAGTTAGGTTCTAACACTGAGATACATCAGAAGTACCCAGACTTTTTTTAGTGTTCTCTAACATATGGAGTGGATGATACACACTACTTTTTACTTTTGTATCATTATCTTTTGTATCATTAAAAAAGCCTGAGTCAAATTGTTTAATTCTCCTCTGGCTACAGAGGAGACCCAAAGGCCTAGAATGCTTCTTTCAATTGAATCATCATTATCCTATTTGCATAACTTCATTCTTGAGAGAATGATGGTTTCAACTTTTTAAGTTGAAGATCAAAAATGTGAGGAATTCAAGTGGACTCTTCAACAGAAATAACCATGTCCCAGGAAGGGCAGCCATACCTATACGATAGAAAAGCAGTTTACTAGAGACATATAATCCATTAGAGAATGAAAGCTTTTGCTCACAAGACAACTTTGGTAAAGGAATCCATCTCCTGGCATACTCAGCTGCAAAGATTTTTTTCAAAATCTGTTTTTCACTAAACTGCTAGCTCCAGTTTAGCCAATGTAATTCATGACATTTCAGTTAATCTCAGTGGGAGGTTAATTTGAATAGCATTAGAGTATCAATATTGTTTACAATAGTATTCTAATAACTGACCTTACAATGATCCTACTAGTGCTGCCTACTGTTTTTTTCATTAAAAAATGAGGTCAAAGCCTGCACATTTTGCAAAGCTCATCACTGACACAGAGATTTCTGGCATGAAGTCCCAGCCGTCAGAGCTGTCAAGTGTTACTCTGAAAAGAAGTTTAGGATTGGGTCTCCTCCAGTTCCTCCCATCTCCTCTAGGAATTGCTGTCATTTGGTACTAACCATTTTTTTCCTACTTTATTCAGCCATACTCTCACAGCTTATATGCAACAATTACTATTTTTGAAGTGTGCCAGACCTTTCATGAAATACACTGCATGGAGGCTGCCACATAGCTCAAATCCCACTCCTAAAATCCTCATACAAGCCTCCCTAAAAATAACCTGAAATACTTGTTTTAATAGCACCAATGTAGATCGGACCTAATTACCTTATAGATCAACTCACGGTCTTTCATGCACAGCTCTATCCGGCTGGGTACTTAACAGGGAAAAGCACACCTTCTGCACCACTCATTCATTCCAAACTTGAGCTCCTAAACTAAGAGTATACCCTGCATGTAGAAAATAAGCCAGTATGTAAAGCTCAGATTGTATTCATGGCTCTGCTTTGCTCTTGTTTTCCTTTTTTTTTCTTTCAGAATAGTAAATGCTTCAGAATACCAGTAAAGGTACCGTACAGCTAACAACTGCTGTACCACTAGGCAAATTAATTTTACATATAAATTATTTAAATTTAATCTGTGATTAGTTATCCATATGATCAATGATTTCACTACTGAGTAAGTATTTGCATTTTAGGTAATTGCAGTGTGATAAATACATGAAGACAGACTTACAGCAGTGTCTTTCACTGCATGTGCTGGAAAAAATTCTTACCAGGAAAATTTGAAATCACAGTATTCCCTATGGTCATCCTAGTCCGCATTGAGTGTAGCCATAATTTTTTTTTTCAAAACATGAAATGCGTTTTATGCAACAATGTCTCAGATGAGACGCAAATTCAATAGAGCTTGCAAGGAGCTATTTTCACAGCTTTCTTCAGCTTCTTCAGTCTTACTGCTGACTGCAGATGCCTTGGTGTTCTGTAAACACATTTTTTTAGAATGTAATGAATGAAAGATATCTGACTTGAGTATAGAAATTGAGTCTTCAAAAATAGTTTAAACATCCATATGCTACAATTTTGCCAAAATGTCACAATGGCACAACTGCAAAATTTGCCGTAATCAGAAATTAAAGTGGTGAATTGTTGAAAAAGGTGTAAGTATTTAGAGTCAGGTTCTTTTGCCAGTGTATGTCCCTTCCCACCTTTGTTTGGGACTTTATATGTTTTTACAGAGGATTTGTACCCTCTTATTCTGTGTCAGGGAAGTGATTGCCACATGCACATAAGGAATTAATGTGTAACAAAGTGTTGGGAGAGGATGGCGTTATGGTGGCAGGGGACTGAGGTGAGAGTGAGGAGGTAGGGATTTTTGGTTTGGGGTTTTTGTTTCTGTTCTTCTAAGGACTCATCTGCAGTAATTTGTAAAGAACAAAAAGTCTGTTGAAAGTTCAAAATTACAAACAGGTTAGTGGACTGGAAGGATACCAAATTTTGCCAGTCCGAACCCAGGCTGCATGTACTGATTGCTGCAAGCAGGTGACTGTCCACTTACATCTCTATCAGCAGAATCATTCCATAGTGGCATGAGAAGGCAGAAAAGTGTAAACACTGTCCAGCAACCCCTGAAATATCACACTGTTTGCAACACAAACCCAAAACACAGCCTGTAATAGCTATTATGAGAAAAACTAACCCTATCCCAGTCAAATCTAGCACAAGTACATTGAGGTGCTGGAGTGGGTCCATGGAAGGACGAGTCTTCTTCGTGAGTCTGGAGAGAAAGCCTAATGAAGAGTGCTGAGGGTTCTGTGGCTGTTTAATCTGAAGAAAAGGAGACTGAGGGGAGACCTTATGGTTGTCCACAGCTACCTGAAGGGAGGTTGTAGAGAGGTAGGTGTTGGTCTCTTCTCACAAGTAACGAGTGATAGAACAAGACTTGTATCAAGTTGCACCTGGGGAAGTCTAGGTTGGACATTAGGAAAAACTTCTTCATAGAAAGGGTCATCAGGTCTTGGAACAGGCTGCCCAGGGAGGAGGCTGAATCATCATCCCTAGATGTGTTTGAAAATTTTGTTTAAAAATACTTGAAGCTTAGAGACAGATTTAGCAGTGGGATTGGTACAGTTGGGTTGATGGTTGGAGTTGATGATCATGAAGGTCTTTTCCAACCAAAACAATTCTGTGATTCTATGAAAAGTTTTTATTTGGTTATTGCATTAGAAAGAGGAAACTAAATTATTCCTTGATGCTGTAGAAATTAATTAGTTGCATTGTTATTGGCACATCAGTGATGATAATAGTTATTTTCAAGTGAGATTATTAGTTTGGAGGTGGATACCTGTCTAGAACTGTGGTGACATAATCTAGCAAAAGATCTGGAACAAGATACACTTCTTTGCTACTTCACATTAAATTGTGCAAAGCCTTCAGAAACAACCAAAAAGCCAGTGACAAAGAACTGCATCAGTCATTGTCATTTTAGTTATTAAAACAGAACTCAAGAGTAGGATAATTGAATGTGTACAAAATTAATTTGACAAAATATTCTTATTACAGTTCCTGACCCATAAAGTCTTTTCTAACCATCAGCTCTAGAGGCTATCTTACTTTTTGTAAATATACAAAGCTTGCAGTGATGATAGATTTCTGTGCATGGTCCCAGGAGCTCTCTCTGCCTCTGAACTGTATCACAGAAAATGACAGATGAGTTTATCCAAGGCACTGAGAATAGCAAGTTATCTTCTTTTATAGCTCAGATATCCAAGAATCTGATTTTCTTTTAGTGTGCATTTCTCAGAAGAGAAGGTGAAGGGGGAAAAAAAGTCAAACACGATACCAGCATTCTCCAGACTAATATTTCCAAGTCTGAAAGGTGAACATGAATGAACAGCTGTGATGTGTGCAAGACAGCAGGGCATTTGCCTAGTACTAATGAACAGCACTGCCAGGAAACTGATTTCATGTGCTGAATATAGCCATTGAGACGCTAATACATTAATAGCAGACTACTAATATAAATTATATCTAAAGACCTACAGTTTTCAGTCTGCCTTTCCTTCTGTCAGTTATTTTGTACTGCATGAATGAGCTATTACCTTCTTGTTTTCCTGAGATGTTGGTTCACCAGGGTAGAGTGAACAGACTCAATTACACTGAAAGTAATGGAGTGAGATTATCCAGAATTATTACCAGTGGGCTGTGTTTGTTAGATTCCTTCTGTTTTGAGAATATAAGTAAACAACTACACACCTTTACTGAAAGCTGAGAATCTTCATAGTCATCACCTTTTCCTATTTCCTTGATTAGTCCAGTATTTTGGGTTTAGCCATGCTCAATTAACTCATCCAGGAATTGGTCCAGTCAGAAACAGTCAATTTAAGTGAGATAAACTGGGCAGCTGTTTGGAAAAAAATATTATCCAAAATGTGCTTTCATCATGAGAAAATGAACTGTGCTGTCTCTATATTTAAAAACATATGCCTCTAAGTACACTACTTTCCTTTGAAAGATTAAGAAATATAAAATAGTAATGTTGAAACTGAAACAAGGAGATACCAAGTAAAAATTAAGTAACCAGTGTTTTAAGATTTTAGTGTACTGGAACTTGAACTTAGTACTAGAACCTTCATCAAAGCACTACATAAACTGTATTGAATTAAAGCAATTAAAACTAGCGATAAAACCAACCACTGCAGAAGTGATTGAAATATGTGGGGTGTTCGTGTGTGTTAGAGCTGCTGGTAATAAAAATATAGCATATATAGCCACTGGTTTGCTTCAGGAAAGAAAATCAACTAACAACGGTCCCATGGTTTTTTTTTTCAATTACAAAAGATTTTTTCTTAAAAAATAGATATAAAATTAGAGACACAGTTAATAATTCAGAGGTGATATTCATGATATCAGAGGATACAAGGCAATAAATGTCTTTTGTGAGTGATTAAGCACTCAGTTGAAGCTGAAGCAGTTGACAAACTCAGGCTGTTTACTGCAAGTGAACACCAATGCTGCAGCTATTATTGCTTTGATGCTGGAATATGAATCAAGATGATAACAGTAAAAAAGAAATAATAGAGGGGGTTTTATTTCTTTATTTCTTAATCTCAAGAGTATTTGAAAATGTTTTTCTCTTACTTTCTAGGTCAATGAGACATTTGCTAAATAATGTGCAGCTAACAGAAGAGCCAATGTCTAATACTTTCAAACGGGCATCAGACCAGCCTGCAAGGAGGTGCACATAGCTGAAGAGCACAGGGGTATACCAGCGCTGTGAGTAGATACTACATTTCTACTTGGAGTCTCTCGGTTTTTGGTCTCCCTGCAGTTCAGCTTTGGACAGTAATGAAGTCTAGGGCTGACTGCATGCTCAATATGATACCAGGGATGGGAAACCATTTTGTATATTGAACTGTTTATAGCACTTAAAACACCTGTTGCTGGATGTAAAAAGGTGTTTTATTTTTCAGGATGGTAAAATAATAATTTTGTAAAATATATTCTCATATAATCACATTTTAATATACCTACTACTAATGGATAGGCCTCAAGTGCATCTCACACACTATCCAAAGTACCCATTTGTAAATAATAAAGGAAAATTTGCCAATAATCTGTGGTAAAATATGAACAGTTCTGCTAATTCAAGTAGCACAGATGCAGCATGTGCCAATTTAGAAACTGCATAAAGCCAAAATGCCTCTAGAATCAATCCAATTTGTTCTGAAGTCATGGAAATGTTGGCTTTAGATGTAGCATGGCAATATACAGTTTACAAAAGAAAATAGGAGCTAACCAATCTAGCAAGAGCAGACATGCAAAATGGTCCTTACTGCTTCTCATGCACTCCAGAGTCTGAATAACTAAAAGAAAAAACATTAAAAAGAAAGGATGTAATAATAGACACACAGTGAGCCAAATAAAGTAATTTCAAAATGACTAAAGAGCAACAGTAAACGAAAAATGCCTTTGGGTACACCATCTGTTTATCCATTCCATATTATACCTTTTCATCACAATTACCTAAAGTGGTATAGTTGTGTTTCTGTAATGTATGGAATTCATTACATAGTTTTGCAATGAAATTATCACACTGTGGCTGGGACATCTGCACCCTGTCATATATCATTCTATTCATTTCTAGTTAATTTAATCCTAATATCTGCCTACATGACAAGACAGATGTTCAGCTATACTGTATCTTCCATAGTTTTCTGCCTTGAAGTAACTTTAACTCACTGAAAGAACTGACATCTTTCAAACAGACATCTTATGGTTTTGGGAAGTATGCATGTGCAGATGTATGTGGTTATGTTTATGTTTATATACCATATTCCTTTTTTAAGAAATGTGTTTTACAAAACAAAACCTTTTATAGTAATTTTTAAATATAAACATTTTCATTTCATACACATAAGTTTCTTTTCAAAATGTGCTTTTCTAACAGTTTGGTGTATTTATTTAATAGTACTCATAAATACAGGATATTTCTGTTGAAATAAATTTTAACTCTCTTGCCTTAAGTGGAGCAGATCTTTTCCCATCATTGCTGATTAGAAGTTGCAGGACACTCTTCCTCTTTGCTTTTTGAGCTTTGGCACCCAAAACATCAAGTGGTAATTTGGCTTTATGGGCACTTGGTGTCAGATAACTATGTGCCAACCAACTACTTTTTGTGTGTGTGAAAATTGCTTGTTAAGCCACCACTTGTATGTGTCTATGCCATTAGTCAGTTATGGGGTGTACAGAAAGTTGAAGCACATCCACGCGGGGTAAGGTGTATTGCCCACAAATGGCCATGCTTACTTTTCAACACTCCAATCACAGATCTCTGCAAGTTACACTTTCAAGGTTGTCAGAGAGCTTTGTTGTGCTTTCAACTTGTGTCAGAGAATCTTCAGATTTACAGAAGGATTTAAGCAGACTATTCACATATTCAGCCAGCTCCTCATTTACCACTCCTGACACTGATTTTAAGGTGGATGCAGTAAATTACTTTAAACAGCACAAACCCTAACAGCATTTCCTCAATTTGGCCTAACTGCAGTCAAGCTTGTGAATTTATGATTTAAAATTCTGCAACTGCATCCCATCAGCCACATCCCTTTTTTACCTATGAAGGCCACAAAGCAGTACAGCCATCACTTGGGGTAAACAAAACTTATTTAACTTGTCTGTCTTGC
Organism: Upupa epops; assembly: GCA_013397515.1. Taxonomy (NCBI): domain Eukaryota; kingdom Metazoa; phylum Chordata; class Aves; order Bucerotiformes; family Upupidae; genus Upupa; species Upupa epops. The sequence goes on along the minus strand of VZRI01012213.1, from coordinate 578,338 downwards.
TAAACACATAAAGATAGTTCTAACAGCAGACACAGTAAAGTAGCATGGCCATTGTGTAAGCATGGAGGTCTTTAGTAAAAGACACTGTACAACTCTAAGCAAGTACACTGCTCAGTGTGATTTAACATAGTTATGTGCTGTCAGCTCTCATGGAAGAGAAGGAACGGAACACAAGGTATTAGGTCAGTATTATGTGCTGTCTGTTTAGGATGTTTCCAAATTCTCTACACTATCCTATTAATCTGTTGGTTGGGTAAATACTGCAAATATCATCTGATGGTGTTTTGTTATCCCATGAATGATACAAGCTAGTAGCTGTGGTTGTATGTTTACATATTGGGTAAAAAAAAAGGTGCAAAATGTACTACACAACTCAGACAGAATAGCAAACACTCTCTACTTAAGGGGTTGCTTTCATGTTAACTACTTTCCAACACCTTTGAAGACTATGTAAATTTAGATTGTAGGCCTGTAAGCTGCCAGATAAGCCACAAGCAAATGATACCCAGCTGTTGTGTTGGATAGCAGCAACAGATTGCTAATGGACAGCCTGATAAAAACAAACATGAATTGTTAGAGACTATTAATTATCTAAAAATGACAACTAATTTTCAAGTCATTTGGGTGATGATGCGGAGGGTGAAATAGTTCAGTTAGCTCATGCATAACTTGGGTGTTAAGGGGATTTTAGGGAAAAGCTGCTCTGAAGTATCTTCTATCCCTTTAAGTGGTTTTCTTTAGTGCTTTCACACTTTAAGACCACACTGTTCCTGTTTAAATAAAACCCTTTTCTATGTTGCAAACAATTTAAATCAGGAATAAGATAAATGTGACTGTCAGAGCAGGACCTGGTTAACACTTGGTGGAATTGTAATATCATTTTCAAAGCTTCATAAAGATAGATTAAAAAAGAGAACAACAAAGTAAAGGACACCAGCACCTCTGAACTACTTAATAATTCTTGTGAGCCTGTCTGCAAATAATTGAGTATATGCCATTTGCTAATAGTTATCAGCTGTGACTGTGGATTTCCACACACTTGGAGATGGAAATAACTGGGGTTATAACTGGGGTGGCAAATACATGATGTTCTGACTCTGTGGCATAAGGCCTTCAGTTTTTCAGTAGTGGCCACTACAGGCAAGACAGCAACATCAGTAGCTTCAGTCACTGCTTCAGTGCAACTGCTATCACGAAAAATCTCAGCAGTCACCAATGACAAGTTCTTTAAAAAATACCCAAATAACAACTTAGCCTCTTCCCACTGAAGAAGTGCAAGGGGATGACTATCAGGAATTAAGCCAGATTTCAACACAGAACAACTGTGTTGGTAGGCTGCCTAATACAGAATCACAGAATTATGGAATTATTGAGGCTGGAAAAGCCTATGACCTAACATCACCACAATATGCTAGATCATGGCAGTACAGTAAGTGCTACACCCAGTCTTGTCTTAAACACCTCCAGGGATGGGGACTCCACCACCTCCCTGGGCAGTTCAGTCTAATGGCTACCCACCCTTTTCATGAGGAAGCGCTTTATGACTTCAAACCTAAACTTGCTCAGGTGCAGCTTCAGGCCAAGCCTTCTAATCCTATCACTAGTTGCCCGGGAGAAGAACTGACCCTCACCTAAACTACAATTTCCTTCAGGTAGTTATAAGATCCCCCATGAGTCTCCTCTGCTCCAGGTTAAACAACCCCAGCTCCTTCAGCCTTCCAGCCCCTTCACCAACCTTGCTGTTCCTCTGGACCCACTCCAGCACCTTAATATCTTTCTTGAAGTGAGTGGCCCAGAACTGCCCCCAGTACTCGAGGTAAGACCTCACCAGTGCAGAGTACAGGGGGAGAATTACATCCCTAGTCCTGCTGGCCACACTATTCCTGATACAAGCCATGATGCCATTGGCCTTTTGTGCCACCTGGGCACATTGCTGGTTTATGTTCAACTGGTTGTTGACCAGTACTTCCAGTTCCCTCTCTGCCAGGCCACTCTCTAGCTCCTCCTTCCCAAGTCTGTAGCTGCAGGGGGTTATTGTGGCCAAAACATAGGACCCTGCACTTGACCTTGTTAAACCTCATCCCGTTAGCCTCTGCCCTAGTCTCTTCAGATCTTTGTGCAGTGTCTTCCTCCCCTCCAGCAGATCAACACTCCCCCCAACTTGATGTCATCCACTAATTTAATAAGGGTAGATTCAATCCCCTCATCCAGGTCATCAATAAAAATGTTGAAAAGCACTTCTCACTGGACACCAACTGGATGGGGCACCATTCACTACTGCTCTCTGTGCTCAGTCATCCAGTCAGTTTTTAACCCAGCAGAGGGTGCACCCATCCAAGCCATGCTTTTCCAGGAGGATGCTGTGGGAAACTATATGGCTTTGCTGAAGTCTAGGTAGACCACATCCACAGAATTCTGAGGGGCTTTAGATTTCAAATATGGAATGGATTAACATTGTCAGTGAGATATGAAATGGTAGCATAAACCATGGGATCTTTGGGGGACTGTAAAATTGTTTACTGGAATAGATTTACATAGGGTGTTCTTTAAAAAAATCCCCAACAAACCACCAAAAAACCCTTAAATAAGAATTCCGTAAAAGGCTGCTGTTTAGGATTCCCTGAATGGGGACAGCTGTATCCCTTGGTCTCAGTTTGGTCTGTTTCATGACAACTTTTAACAAGGTTGCTCAGTCAAAAACACATGTACTTGAATGAAAAGTGAGTTATAACTACTGAGAACAAAATACCAAGTAGAAGATCACATTCCTGGGAAAATGAATTTACAAAAATATTAGACAAAAATAGGTAGCACTGAGGACTGTGCATAGAAAGCTAAGAAACATAAGCATTCAAGTTTGTTAGATTGGATGATTTAACTTACAAATATGATCATAAACACTGAATAGCAATACAGCTTTCTTCTTCCATTACCTCAAGAACTTCTAAGCACTTTATTGGGTGTGCAAGACTGGTTCATGTATCTTCCTGTACTGTGTGGCTGGGTACTAGACTGCTAAAATAAGACATTGATACTGTAATCCAGTAATTGAGAGGCTGCTGTTTAATTGGAGCCGTTATAAATATGCTATAAAAGTGTGCATTCACTATCAGAACTCTAATTACTGTAGTGACAGTGCAAACTCATTGTCATTGCAGACATCACTGATACAAAATATTCATAAAATTTTAAAATCCTTTAAGAAGCCATGTAACTAGTCTTTCTGTAAGGTAAAGAAATAATTTATGTTTAGAAACAACTTGAATTTAGATAAATGCTTATACTTCCCAACATTTGTCTTTGTTTGAATTATATTTGTAGTTGCAAGTTGTTGCTTCTGAAATAAAGAGCCAGTAAAGAATGAAATATTGTGTTTTCATAAGTTGACAAGCATCTTGTCTTTTTTGTGAAGTATTTTAAAAGTTATTGTGGTTTGTCTTTAGTATGTATTTCTCGTTCATTAAACAGCACACACATTGCTTGAGTAAGAAAACTAAAGTCAAACTTCCAAGATTCAACCCATAGACTGGAAATCAACCTGTTGTACAGTCTGAGCAGAACTTTACTGTCTTGGCTGCATTGTATCATATTGGTGCTCATATAACTATTAAGGCACAGGTTTGCAAAGCTATCAGAAGCCCACCACATCAGCCAAATACTCAAAATTCCAAGTGGACCATCATCTTGAGTGCAAGTTGGTGCATTTAGGGAGACCAAGTCCAAGTTAGGTAATCAATAAAAAACTGTCAGTGCTTGAGTATTGTAACATCCAGCACTTACCTTCTTAATGAAAGAAACAGAGACCTGAGGGATGTTTCTTAGGGCTTAGACTCACCAGGTCTTACTTAAATACTTTTATACAGCACATGTTTAAGAACTTTATTGTACAGCAACTTGGTAGCTGTGAACCTTAGCTAGCTCTAGGGTGAGAAGACAACCAATCAGGGATTTAGAAGAGTTTTGAAGCTGAAACAGTAAATTGGACACACTATTTTTTTGTAGAGCTAGACCTAAATGTTTTTCAAGTGTCTTTTAATGAACTTTAAAATATACTTGAGCTACCATTTTCACCCCCTCAGCATTTAAACAACTTCTAAACACTGGTAAGTCAAAATGAAAAGGATCACATACATACAGAGAATGTTTATAGTGTCTCACTCTGCCCTTATGTCAATATAACAAATTAATAAATTTGACCTGCAGTTAGAAATCACAGCCAGACAATATTCTCATTCTGCCTCCTTTGCTGAAGCACTGAATAATTAAAATTTGAAATCACATTCTTTAAAGCAAATCACTAGATTAAATAATCCTGGATTAATATAACCACAGAGGTCACATTTTTCCATGTAAGTCCCTGCTTTGGTACATAAAACATAATCTTATTTCTTTTAACTCCTTTAAATTTTCATCACTGTCACTAGAAAATAATAACAGAAGTAGGTGCACAGAATATTTAGTCAGTTGGAAATGAGTGTAAAAACCTGTAAAAATCTAAACATTCTCCAGAGGAAAAGAATAAATAAATCCACCAGGATTATTGATTACTTATTACTCTGATAATCTAACATTGTGAGAAACATTTGCCCTTAAACTCATCTGTTTTCAAGCCCTTTTTGGCAAAATATAAGACTTAAATCTGAGACAAGATTCAAGTGAGCTGCTGTTGATGGATGGCTGTGATACATAGTATGTGAGGCACATGGTTATATTCCTTTCCACTTAAAGCCAATTAGAGTTCTTATAGAAACCAACTACCTGGAATGGCTTTGTCTTTTAAAAAATTTATAAAGCAAATAGCACAATGCAAGCCTACTGGGACTCCGCAAAGCTATCATAGTATTTATCACAGTGTAAAAATGTGGAGTCATGCTAGAAAACTTCTTCTGCGTGTTGAATTTATTCAAATCAGACAAACTCAACACAAATCAATGGATGAAGATAGACAGTAGAAAAGTACATAGACCAGAACTGTATGATACAAATTATTTACCTGGCTGTCCAGGGGAGTTGTACTCCATATTGAAGTTGATATGTAGCACTGCGAATGGATACTCTCTACTAATTCTTTGTGCAAATCCTTAGTATTTATTCTTCAGTTTTTAAAATGTTGTTCTAGGTATTAAACATGTACAGGATTGAACTCCTATCCTGATCCCTTTAAAGCTTCATTTACTACATCTCCAAGTCATTTCAGCAACCTTCACAATAGAAATTATTCTCCTGAAAATCAGACTGTCTTCAGTCACACATGACTTGTAGGTTTCCAATCAAGCTGGTGGCTCTAAAAAGTGCCCTAATAAAAAGTTGACAGTTCATCCTAATAACATGTAGTATGTCTTTTCCTGCAAGTTTTTATATATTTAAGTCATTGGGGAACTCTGAATGAAAGAATTTGTTGCCTCAATAGCATGAAACAGTTGCTAAATTCATTAGGTTATACTTGGTGATTAAGGGAGACTGATTCTCTTTTCCTGCCCTTTGAGGGAGCTCATGGTGTTATGGGGGGCATGTCAGCAATAATTAAGAAATATCCTGGTACAAATCCCAAAAGATACATATTTTTGTAAATAATTCCCTATGGAAAAATTTTTAAAATGATGCACTTGTTCTAAAAATGCTTCAGGCCTTCTCTAAATAGATTATATTGCTGTTTTTTTAAGAATGCGTGACTTGAGGTGCAGATTTTGCCTGTAACTCATAAAATCATAGTGCAGAGGAAACACTGGAGTAATGCACCATGAGCTTCAGTGCCTCACAAAGGATTTGTCATTCAGACCAGCTTCTTCTTTTACTCAATTGTAATACAATAAGCACAACAGTTTCTTAGACCTCAACCAGAAATGTATTTTCTTGGCTTCTCATTTACTACTCTTTTACTTTTTTTATGTAGGCTTTCCCCACCTTCAGAGTAATTTTTTCTTTAGAGGTTAGTCTTCCAGTGTGTAGCATATTTAAAAATGCACAATGCCTTGAGCCTTTAGAGCGTATGCTTTATACTCCAGTTTTCCTGGCGATGGCATGGAATAATCACCTCATTTAGCAGGATATAAACTACAGATGCAGTTCTTGTAACAATAACTTGTGCATCCACTCGTTTAGAGGTGCTTCCACTTTTCAATTGCAACAAGTTTTGCCTAATTTCAAGCAACTGAACATCAGATAATAAAAACTATCTCATCAAAAACTTTGATTCAAACTAAAACACCCCAGGTTCTACTCAGAAGCCAGTGAAAGTGAGAAAGGGACAGCAAATACTGCAAACATCATTTAAGGTGAAAACAAAGGAGAAAACTGAGAAGAAGGTAAAGGTTAGAAAAGAAAATAGAAGAGATAATGCAGTAAACCTGTAAGTTTTGAATTGATATTTCCTTTTTCTCTGACAGTCTTTGGTGTTGTGCACCCTGATAGTAGTATATATATGGACTTCTCTTTGAACACAAAGTCTATTAAAACCCTCTAGACTGTGTGCCTCATGTCCTATTAGGTACATGGTTTAGACACTTGAACTCCAAGAAATATCTCTATCATCCACCACAGTAAGACGTGACCTGCTTTTCATATGGTCCAGCACCTTGTTGAACAAATATTTTATGTTCCCAAAAGTAAGTAAGCTCCAACATGATAAAGCTCACAGTACTGTCACTACGGCATTACAATCTAGCACTGCCAAATAAGCAATGTGTCTCTCAGGATGCTCAGATGAAGATATTTCAGTTGAGACTGATTACTGGTGTCATGCTGTGTAGATTCCAAAGCAGTTTAGAAGTATCAGTTTAACTCATACCACCATTTTTTCATGTGAAGTAGTAAGTGTTAAGTGATTAATCCCATTATGCAAGAAATATATGGTTGAGCTGGAATTGTATTCTGTATCTTCTAAATAGGATGATATAATTCAGCAAACTCTATTTCTTACCTTGAAGGGCTATAATTCAATTAATGTTCTTCTAATCATGTATTAAAGATCTATATTCTCTCTGCACATTACAGCAATTACAGTAAAATAATCCATACTAGTTATTCAAGCAGCTGTTTATGGCATTTGTATTTAGAATGCATACCAAAGCAAAATGGAAAAGGCAGAGGTCAAAAGAAACAAATTCAAGAACAAAACTTGTTGTCCTTCAGGCAGTGAAGGTCAGGGCATGTAATGAAGTAGTCACACTGAACCTCCTAAGGGAGATGCATTTGACACACTGCATTGTGGTGCTATTTTCTGGTCTGTCATGGAGTGGTACAAAGCACTGAACATAGTTAAGAGGCTGCCTTTTGCCTAGCTTTCAAAAGGGAGATAAAAGATGCAATCATAAAGATGATTATATTTTATATGCAGTTTTCTTCTGATTAGTATTGGACTATCCACAAACAGCAAGAGCTCAAACAGCTGAGCAAGTCCAGGATCTAGGAGTCTCTCCTGCCCTCACCACATCAAAATTAATTACATTTAAAAATAATCTTCTGTCCTCATGAGATATTGTGTGCTATTGGAAGATAACTAAATCTCAAACAGTGCTATCAAAGGAAAGTGACTGCGAAATATTAGAGATCAGCACACACCAGTAGCATCATCTGGATGCACCAACAAGTGAGTAGCATTCTAGTTCTCTTCTGTTTCTTCCAAGTGGATAAATCAAGAAGGATTAGGCATATGACAAATTGCTATTTAGAAAACAGCTGGTGTTTTGTTTATTTAGAAGCACGGACTTCTGTAGGACAAAAGCCCTTAAAAGCCATTTGAGCACAGTTTTGCTGCATGATTTTAGAAGAGAACATTCTCTCTCAAAGTCACAGAGCCACAGCATAGAATCTGATAGATGCAGCAACATCCTTGACTGTTACATCCTTTCTTCTATCAGCACCCGTGTCCATCATCTAAGTGGTTGTTGGCTGCTTTGATGCATCTTCTCTCTGAATACAAACCAGGCAGCACACTGATGTCCAGAAGGAGGAAATCACATCTCCCATTTCCAATGTCTTGCCTGGATGTGCTCTACCATCCTCAAAGTGATTTTTTTTCTCTGTTTTCAGGGCCTTTTATTTGAAGTAATACCTCTGAAGTTATGTCCATTCTGTCTTCCTCTCATCTGTGTCTTCTTGCACAGATTCAGTTTTTCTTGTTCTTCAAAACCCTTTGTCTGAGCAAAGCAGGTTTAGCACTCTTCACAAGAACAGGGATTCATGTATTTGGCTCAAGTTTTCTCTCTCTCAGATCTTCCCACAGTCTTCCATTCTCACTTCCAAGCATTATTACAGTTATGATTCAGTAAAACTCAAGCTGATGTTGCTGAAACATTAGCATTTACTTTGAAGTTGAGTGTAGGTATGAGTGCCTGACTTAATAGCCATAACTTATAATCAATGCTCAGAAATTTATATTAATCAGAAATGGATGCCAAGCAATCAGGGACTTATGGAGCCTGCTGAAATGGGGCTCATATTACATGTCAACAGTTGTATTCTGTAGCTTGTGTCAAAAGTGACTCCTGTCCTAGATTAGATAAGAAAGCTAGTGCACAGAATATAATGATAGCCATCCCTTGGTCACAGTAATTATTATAATCCTTTTTAAAAATTACCAAAGTATCTTACCTTTACATTAAAAATAAATACTGCATAATAAATCCTTTTGAAAAAAAAATACCCACATTTTAAAATTAAAACAGGAACATAAAGATTCAAAGAGGAATATTATAAAATTAGAACTGTGCTTAAAAACTTGACCTGGAGTCTGAGATCATATTTTTTGATTTTCTCAAGTCTAGGTTGTTTTTTTCTGTTCATGAAAAAACTGAGACATGAAAACAGCATTTTTAGTCAGGAACTCATACATTTAGATTTCTGGGTTTGGGTTTTGGAAAAAATGCACCTAGTTGTTTTCTTATTACAATACTGCTGGTTTCGTTCACCGGTCCATGTTTTTCTTGGAATGTGGTAATGTGGAATGTTTTAAATTAAGGGTTTTACTTTTTACTATCCAATGTCTACTAAATAAGTCCATCATCTAATTCTAAAATTGTGAAGCAGCAAACACACACTTGTAGCCAGCAATACATATATTTTTACTCCAGAGAAATGCTCTTCTGTTCTAAATTTACTGCAGAAAGTTTCAGAGACAAAAGAAAGGCTCTTTGCCAAACCTAGCTTTGCTTCTTTATAGTAATACTGTAGGTCCCTTTAAATACCCTAACTAAATACTGTAAAATGCTATGAAGTTTCCATCAAGGGTGTAATCAATAATAAGAACTGTTAAGCTTCAGCTGACATAACATCAGAATCTTTTCATACAATTATTTCAAATAAAACTATGAAGCAAACAAATTCATTGGATTCAATGCAAATATTAATCAAAGTCATATTTGATAATCTAATTATAAACAGTTTTTGAAATATGAGTCATGTATCATATTTTAAAAGACACAGGATATAACCCCTGCTACTGCAACCCACTGCATATTTTGCCACCCACCGCAACAATCAGTATTGTCTGTTGAATACACATGCTGTTTAGAGTATGTACTGATGGATGCATTAACAGTGTTGAGAGATCCTCGAGAGTTTGGATCTAGGATTTAGTCTGAGTAAAAATTATAATTGGATACTTATTTGCAGCTCTAGGAGGTAACTGACACCATTCCTACTCTTAAAAGCAGGCCAGCTGACCCTGTGGATGGACTTTCACTCTCAGTTGGACCTTTGAGTATCACTGCAAACATTATTATCCATGCTTAATCTTATCCTTGCAAAATGAAAGTCCCATGCCCCCCCTCTTTGACCATTATTTTTCCTTTTTTTCAAGACCCATAGCTTGATGTTAACTTTCCAGAAGGAGAGAAAAGGAATTTTAGAGTTTCAGCGTCTATCTCCTTGGCAAAACATTTTGCCTAGTGCAGAATAAAACAGCTCAGTAAAACACTTTCTGGATTGTCCTTTCCAAACAACACTTGGCTTGACATTCCCTAAATGAAAAAAAATACCAGACAGTCCAGTACTTGGACATCTCAGAACCACAAAGCAGGATCACTTTCAGTTTGACTTGAGTGCTCTTTAATTGACATTGATAGTGGTTTTGAAGAGGATTTACTAAGAACCAGCATTGTATCAGTTTAGAAACAGATCATTTGGAGAAGGCTGCCTCAAGCTTATGTGATAACTGTGAATGTACAGATGTTTATTTCATAAATGACTAGTCCAAGAGGGCCCAAATTTAATGAACAAAAAGGAATTTCTTCCCCATCTAGCTTTTTAGAACACTGAAGCAGACACTGTCTTGAAGATCACAGACTTGCACACTGCAGATTGCACTTAAGAAATATTCAAGCTGTCTCCAGCATCTCATCCCTCCTGAGCTTCCCTCAGTTTAATTTAAAGGCTCCAATGATTTCTGCCTGGAACGTGCATACTGAAGGACTGCATGTGAAGAACAGGACAATTCTCTTCCAGGTGGCACAGCTCAATTAGGATTTGATGCTGATGCACTATTAGGATGATAAGTAACAGTCATAGAATCCTGGAATCATTAGTCAACTTACTGGTAACAATTCTCATGGTTTTGTTTCCATCTAATAAGGACTCACACTTGCACAGTCCATCTGATAGAGTTGTGGATTAAATACTTAATTCCTATCTAGAACTGTGGTGCTTAATAGTCCAAGATAAAATATGAAGTTCTACCCCTTGAAAAAGCTTTCAGGACAGGAGAAGCTGATGTATAATAATTTATCAGAAATTTGTGTTCTCCAAGTACCTCTTTGCCAATTAGTCACCCCTCCCTTCACCCCTTCCCTCCACTTCCAGCAATATTGTCTTTGTGAATTTGGAAACAATTAGGTTTAAATTTTAGGTTGGTTTTAACATACAGTACGACCACATTCAGGAATAACAGAAGCCTGATGACTTCTGTGACTAACATCAGCCTGCCAGGTCTATTAATAGGACAAGTGCTACCCTGAACTGTTCTTGGACTGGTTTTGCACTAGAAAGATACTCACTGAAAGGGCTGATACATGGAACTCGGAAAATGAAAAACTTGTTAAGATAGTACTATATTCTGTTTTTCCTTGCATTTATACTTCAGCTTCTAGTCAGTTTGTGTAATAAAGAACAGCTGCAGAAGAGGCAGGATCTATAAATAAAACCAGAAACAACAAAAAGTCACATTTTGATAGTATTAACTAGTACTTTCAGTGTGTGTTCATGCTGGAGATTGTGCCAAACTATTCATTGCATGATCGTTCTGACTTGCAAAAACCTTTGGGAAAAAAACCCAAAACTTCAGTTACTATTCACCCAAGTCCTCTTTTAGGAGGCAAGATTTTCATCATGCTCACTAGAATGCCACAAAATGAAGAAAAGACAATAAACTGAAATAAAAGCTGAAAACAACGATTCAAGTTTTATTCTTAACATTGGTGGCAGACAGTGTTCTCCGTTCCACAGAAATAGGTTTTCTTAAATCAGTTTGATTGCAGAAGGGCTCTGGGACTGATACTTGCACTAAGTACTATGCTTCCTTAGACAAGTCTGATATATACACATTTCTGCTAGAAATGCCTGGGATGCCATTTGCAAATGCGACAGGAAGGATTTTTAAAGAACATCATGAAACTAACACATGCACTCAGACTCACAGCTCTCATTCATATAATTTAGTGTTATGTCAAAAAAATTGTGTCACAAAGACACTGGTATTTCTTTATCGAGTGGTGAAGCGTAAGAATTATAAAAAAATAAGCACTTCTTTGTGTTCAGATGGGTAATACAGCTCTTTGGCACCATCAGATTGCATAAAAGGTGTATTTTCTTCTTTAGAAACAGACTTTAAGATGAGAGCCTCTCTTAGTACACAGCAGTCAAAGATGTTTCAGTTCTGTACAGAAAGTCACCCAGGTCGGATTCTGTACCTCAGTGGTAAAATACTGCTCAATAAATGTTTCTGTTTCCAGATAAGATGCCAGTAAATTTGAAAATTAATGTATGTTTATATGAGTGACTTTGTTCCAGTGTCAATCAAAGAGCAACTCTATACATACAATGGAAAGAGGGAGGGATGGAGGGAGGCCAGGAGGAAGGCATGACAGAGATCTTTTCCCTAACAAAGACACCGTCTCAGTAATTCAAAATGGCACTCAGGAACACTTGCTTTTCCTTGCTTGGAAGTCACATAGTGACTGAAATGTGTTGTTTCATCAACCTACTCACTGTAGGCAAGAGTCCAATTTTTGCCATGCAAGCTTTGCTCTGCATACACAAGGTAACTGGCTCAGAGAAGATGTGGGGTTTAGTACACACTGTACAACATGCAAGCCAAGAAAATATGAAACGTGGGTTCTGTTGCCCATTGTTTTACAGAATTTAGTTGCTGATGCAGAAAACATTACCGGCTCCAGTTCTTCTTCAGGTTAATAAATAATTCTGCAAAATTCAACAAGACTTTACTTGGCAGGTGAGCAGACAAAGTTTTTTTGTTCCCTTTCTAAGAAAATTACATTCCAGTCAAAGTACTTAAGTGCATTGAAATGCAACAGTTAGGAACATCTGTTTGGGGAGAAGGACTAAAGATATGAGCCTTCCTCATTACCTTACATTAACTAGTCAGGCAAATTTCATCCACAATCCTCTCCTTTTTTCTCCCAATTATGAAGTGCTTGACTTCTCTTCCTCTTCCTCCTTCTCACTTAATGGACAGATCCTACTAGGATTTGCTGTGAAGGGGAAAAATAGCAAGGCTAAGACAAACACTGCAATTCACACTGCAATTCACTGAGGATGTATTAATTTTATATTTATATTTATTTAAGGATATATTTAGGACTATTTACCTATAAACTTTTTAAATCGGGGTGGGGATGTTGTGTGGTGTGGTGTCTCCTGACAGCCTTGTCTGGCCCTGTCCTCCATGCACTAAAAAACCCAGTGTACCTTGCCACTGAATCTTACTAAAAAGCTGTATTTACTGGTCAAACTTTGTTAAATCATTGGTTTATATCAATAACTATATTGTTACTTCTCTTTTGTGAGTAAAGTGCATAGTTCCATCTCCAACAAACTCCCATATAAGAGGTCATAAAAAAGAACTATAGTAAGAATGACTTTATTCTGATGTTGACCAAGAATTCATTAAGGTGATGAAGTTTCTCTGTTTTGTCAGACTTCTCACTGCAAGTTTCTCTGCTTATCTTCTAGGTGTTAATTCCCGTGACAAGATAGACATAGCATAAAACACAGCATTCTGTGAGAAGGCCAAGGTCTCTCCATGTAGAGTTATCTCAGACTTTCATTCCCTCTCTAACCAAATAGCTGAGCTATTTAAAAATAAAAATAATTTCTTTAAATCTCTGCTAGGCTGAGATCTTTTCCTGTCAAGTTCACGGCTGGAATCAATTTTTATAGCCACATTACCAAACAAACTAGAAAAACCAAGGCTTAATAATGGAAAACCTGACATAACCTAAAGTATAATGGAGCAGGCATACTGCTGTAATAATTCTTTTAAGCACACAGAAACTAAGCAATGTTAATTATTAATCAAAAGCAAGCACTCATTTTAAACATTTTCCAAGAAAATGGGCTCATTTAATTTCTTGCTACTATATATTATTTTATATCAGTAACTGTCATTCAAAGTCAGCAATACTTACAGAACTGTCAAGACGCTGAGAAGAAAAAGTACCCAAAACATACAACACAAGGCCTAACGAAAACACTGAACTAATCCTCCATGTAATTCTATTGTCCTCCTGTGTTAGTGTCTTTTCCTTCTCACAGCCTTGCCCACCCAAGCACTCCACAGTGTTTTATTTATATTATCCATGAGTCTTTTATTTTGTACTATGAATAGGTCAGAAAAGGAGCCCCCCTATCAGTACTGTATTGCTTAATCACTGCAGGAAATAATACCTAAGAAACATGTATTGGGCCAAACGCAGAGATACCATGGAAATATCTCTAAAGGTCATATTGTTCCATGGTGTTCTTATTTCTTAGCCTTTAATGGGGAACAAAACAGAGTTTAATCTTCTTTTGTTTCTTACCTGGGAGAGCTGGAGAAAATCAGCTTAATAGACAATTGTTTAGTTCAGAAGCAGCATCTGGGAAGGTGAGATGAAAAAAAAGTCACTAATGGAATGAAAATGTAGTCAATAAAGGCTAATGTGTTTTTTTTGTTTAAATAATACATTGTAAAACAAAGGCTTTATAACTCAATGTTCTCATTTTCATTCTTCATCTTATCTAATTCTCATCTTGGTCATCAGTCTGGAATGATGTCGTGTTTTCTCACTACAACTTTAAGGTTGCTCTGAATTAATCGTATGTTTCTTTCAGTCCTCATTATAGTCCTTGACACAGGAATGAGTTTTCACAGAAGTGAATGCCAGGATATTCTGATTCTCATTGAATATTCTCATTAATCCATTCTTAGGACAAAGACTAATGATAAAGAATAAGCACAGACATTAATTATTTTATTTCTCATGGCAATCTAGGAGATGTAATGAGAATGGAATTATCACCCCCTCATTTTTCTTTCTCAAAGTAAGGATTTTTAAGGATAGAAAAAATATTCAAAATTAATTTATTCTTGTAATTAAGCGGTGATAAGACCAGAAGCTTAAAACACATCACATTAATTTGGTCTTGTGCCAGCTTTAAGGGCCAAACCTGTAAGTGCCAATTAGAGTGAACAGAAGCAAAAGATACAGGTCAGTGTAGAGAAGAATGTAAAAAATTGTGTTTCTGGAAAATTGCTGTGCTGAAAATAAACAGTGTAGTCCTGAGATGGTGACAGGACACAACATGATAACTTGCCTCTGTTTGCATTTCTATTCTTTTCCTATAGTTTTTCTGCATTGGTGGCTGTTCTATAGCACAGTTTCTTAGTTACCAATGTCTTTCACCTCAGTAGGGATAGCACATAGTTATGCCATAGCTGATCAGAAGACAGTGAAGTTGAACTATAGTTCATCAGAAAAAACATGCTATTTTTAGAAGACAGCTAAAGCTATCATAATTTTTGTGATGGTTATTACAGAGTAAAATCTATGGAGCTTTCATGAACTTTGAGTGAAAAAATACTAGGAGAGGGCAAATATCACATATGGGAAAAGTATGAAGCCAACTTAGGCTGCTCAAATTGTTCAGAAGAGCATGACTCTCTCACCTCTCAACAGCTTCCTCTACTGTTCCCTCTTTCTTCTAAGAATTTCTTTTAAGAAAGGCAGAGGTAGGAAGACAAATTCTGACTTTCTCCCATTTTCTATTTAAACCCTAAGTCCCAAACTTGTCTCAGCAGGAAGCAGATGAGAGATTCTGGCTACTGAGGTTAGTGAATTATTCATAATGCTGTCATCTGCATTGGGATGGGAGAAGAGTGTGAAGAATCCTAGCAAGGCACATCATTTACTTCCAAACCTTTTTTTAAATCAAGTTTTGTGTTAGTCCTTTTTTTAAGAGCTTCTTCAGTCTTGCTAACAGCTTTCCTGGGTTTGATATTATACCATATGCATATTTTAAGAGAGCAGGAAGAATCATGGCTAATTTAAAAACAATTCCATTAAATTGGAAGCATTCCATTATAGATGGGAAGTGATGAAATATTACAAAGTGGTAGATACTTGATGTCACAATGCAGCAATGCACAGGATGAAAGCAATATGTTGCCTATGTGCTCATTCCACACCCAGCTAGTGCCAGGTCAGTTTTTCACTGATGCCTCTTACCACATACAAAATTCAGGGACATACCTGTGGTTGACCCACTCAGGGATCTTTAAACACAAGGAGTTATTTCCTTGCAGTTACAAATACTAAGTATTCATTGATAGTTGTGTACTTGTGCTGAGCCATGCTGAAACCAAAAACCAGAAATGGCAGTTTTCTCTGAGAATGACTGCATTAATTTGGTGATTTTCACTCTTGTTTACATTAACATAACTATACAACATTCTTTCTAATTAACACAGTACTTGTGAAAAATAGCTTTGTTTCTAAGCATTATACAATGAGCTGTTTTCTCCATAGATGCCATTAAAGTTGAAGAGCAACACCAACGCACTAAAAATTCTTATCCTATCTGTATGCAGCGTGTAATAGAATAACAGATATGCAGCAAAGCCATCTGCAGACTTGAAACTTAACCTGGTCTCTCTAATCCAGGCACCTTCTTCTGTATTTTGTTTCTATTTAAAAAATAATACTAAAAAAGGTTATCCAGCAGGGTAATTTTAAAAGCCTTGAGCCTACAATATCTCCCATGTAAGACCAGAGGGAAATAATGCAGGTTCATATTTCATTTGAAATATTCTAAAACTATTTGACTATTTGGGCACTACGAAAAAGCAAGGGTTGCACAAGCTGCAAGCAGTGGAAATGTCTGTAGCCCACCTGCTTACAGCGTTTCTACTGCAAAATGAGAGAGAAGTTACCAACCAGGAGATGCTGAAATCTAGCACAGAAATCTCTGGACAATGCTGCCTGTGTCTGCAGTACAACTTTCCATGCGACTATTGGAATTGGCCACAGGTGCCCTAGCAACTTGAGATCTGTAGATGAACAGTGGCACAAATTTGAGCTAGATTGCATTGTATGGGCTCTCAGCTCATTCAGCTAAACCCATCTTGAGCAGTAAATTGAAATTAAATTTGTCTTCAGACATTAATTTGTACAGTGTAAATCTAACTTTCGCTTCAGGGAGCTTTGCACAATAAAGATGATAAATGTTTGCGAGTTTTTTCTGCCCTAGTCATTCAGTATGTAAATTCTAAGAGACAGGGTTCTTTTTTTATTGTTTTGACTTTGTTCATGTTCACTTGGTGGGATTTTCATTCATATTCCAGCAGACCAGTCAGGGACCAGCAATGTTCACCTACTCATTGAATTGGGAGTGCAATCCAACTAACAATAGGAGTAACGGCAGTGTTCAAGGCACCCTTACACCTATATGCAATATTGCATTCTCAGAACTCCAAATTTAGCAGCATTTTATTCACATTAAAAACTTGATGCTGAGATTTTTTTATATCCAATTAGGAAACAGAATTGTAACCTATTTCTTTACTTAAAACAGCTTAAATATAAATTTATACAAGCTAGACACTTGCAATGAATATAACACAGAACAAAAAACTTCCTTTGCAGATTATTTTTAAATAAGAAGAAAACAATACTTTGCAGCCAGTGAGCTGGAGATTCACAGAATACAGTACTGGCTATAGTCCCTTCTCTCAACTTTGCAGCCATGTCAGAAATTCCCCTAAACAGTATGTTGCATGACACTAGTTTATTTTTAATATTACCTCATTGATTGTCATTTGAATCGCCTTCCATGGCAACACACCAAAGGTGAATGCAGTTTTTTATGTTTTCTACTGTATTCTATTCCTAGTCAAAACACCATGGGAAGGCATTAAGAAGAGTGCTCTCCCACAGTACCATAGCACTGACTAGGGAAGGCCAAAATAAAGGAAAGCGGGCCTTTGGGAGTTGGCAGAGAATTCACTAGGACAGGTAAAAGCTTAGCAGATTTTGCAAGAGTAGAAAGCAGACTATGAGAAATTTTTTTGTTGTTTATAAAGCACTGTTTTAAATAAAATCTTCAGACTAGAAATTAAAATTTAAACAATGTAAGTGCTTCAGAGAACAAGGCTCTAAAGCAGTCCCTCAAAGGGACTCCAGCAGAGCCTTTATTTTTTAATGTAAAGAAGGGAAAGGGTTTGTCATTAAACTTTAAAAATAATAAAAATGCTTTTTGTTTTTGTGGGCTGACAATGTTACTAAGAAAGATTGTGTACACTTAATGGGTGTCCATTGGTAAGGAGAACTTCCTTCTGCGTAGTGGGTTAGATTCAACTTTCAGCTTGTTTGGCTGTCCTGTACTCAATATTTTTTCGATCAGTTATGCAGAATGTCATGTTCCAAATCTCTGCTCTTTTAACAATTTCATCTCAACCGTTAGTATGTGTGTTAGCTCTTTAGGACTCATTGCTTTCAGAACATGAAATAAGAAATGGCATACAAGATTGTTGTATTAAGTGGTTGTGAACCAATACCAATACTTGCTGTCATTCCTATTATTTGCTGTGTGAAGTACAACATACACACTTTAGTGAACAATTTCATGACAGACAGTTCAGTCTTTTATACTTGTATGAGAAAAATTAAAATCACCGTTTTCCTGTTCTGCTATCCAAACCACCATTTTCTATACTGCAGAAGTCGTGCTAAGAGAGACAGCCACTACCCATGTGTTAGCATCCTTTTCGGTCTTCCTCAGTTAGTCATTGTACCAAGTAGAAACAGAATATAAACAGGAGAGGCTGCGCTTGAGGAAGCAAGTGCAGTCATAAAGGACAAAGCAAAGTCAGACTGTAGGAGGAAGCCTTGGTGCTGGAGGCCCTAAACCACAACATCATGTCTGTTAATATGGTAGAGGTTTAGGCCCCGTTACTGCCCCTGTATCAGTAATGGAAAGCAAATGAAAATAAATACACGAGCAATTCTTCTTGATCCACACAACTTTTAATCTATGCTGATAAGCATCAGTGTTTCCAACAACAAAATTTCAGTTTTGTACTCGGTATTGGCGGACCTTGTTCTCACAGTACTGCTACTTATTTTGGTAATGAAAGTTGTTTGAAAGTTGAATCTGCAAGTGAACATACTGTGGTGTGCACAGTGCATAGTTCTCATAAATTCAGCACACAGGAATTTATTTCAGCAGCTACAGCTTTCAGTAGTTCATCAGTTTTGTTTTGCATGAATGTAATTTACCTTTCAGACACCAAAGGCTTACAGTACCGGTCTTGTATTGAAACAAAACTAGTACTGTAACAGCACTCACATCGTGCTCCTGAAAGGGGGTGGGAACCTTCATATTTATTCCAAAGTTTTCCAAGCAGTTAAACTGAAATGCAGATTTATATCTCTGCATATTTTCAGAGCAGTGTTAACATTCTGGTTGCACAAGGCTAGTAAAATTACAGCTTCAATAATGCAGCTGTAATTACTGCTATAATGTAAAGATGGATAGTCTCTTCCTTTTTTGTTTCTGAAAAAGTCCAACCAAGCACAGGAAGAGGAAAGGCTGTTGAAATGCTGTCATATTGTGTAGTCACAAGTCTAAGGGAAAGAGAAATGCTGTGGTCGAAATTAAATAAATCACTTGGTTTCAGAGACAGTTGTATCCACTGGAAGCAGCCACAAATGAAGTGGAAGACAAAGAGGCATTTCAGACCTTGAAAAGTGCGGAGATTTGCTGTGTTGTTTGGATTCATCAGCCTTCAGGAAGAAGGATCCATTTCATTAGTGGAAATGTTACCATGCTAAAGCATAAAGAATTTGGCCAAGTTTCTGCTTTGCATCTTAGCTTTTATAAAATGTGGGCTAGCCTGGCTTTTGTTGAAGTCATTGGCATTTTTGGCATTGATTTCAAGATGAATAGCCAGCAGGCTGCAGGCAGAGATGAGGGAAAAGGCATATCCTGCTTACCCAAAGTACAGTTCAGATCAAACAGTGTGAGCTTTAGGTGTGAACATCCCTGAATGCTCTTCATGCCTTAGACATTTCTGTTCACAATAACCAAGTCTTTCTATAGTCAGTTTTACAACTGTGTTTTAGAGAGGAAATCTAATATGAACCATGGAATTCACGTCAAGAATTCAGTAAATCAAGTGACTTTTTATGACATTTCACAAGAAAGAAAACTATTCAGGTAAACTGACAAGTCTAAGTAGGAATAGAACACTCCAGCTAAGGTGCATGTTATGAATCATAGCCCACTACCCCTGCTGAGACTCAGAGAGAATCTCCAACCCAAAATGAATTTAAACTGGTTTAACAGGGATTCTTAAAGTTTTGCTAAAAAGGGAAACCAAAACACTGACAGCTTTATTAGAGCATATAACTCAAAATAAGAACCAGTGCATTTTAAGGTTTCAAGGTAGCTTTCAATATGAATCTAATCCCTTTAAGATGCTGTTGAACTTCCTAAATAGTACTACATCTTGCTAAAATGTCATAGGTGTTTATATTTTTCATCAGAACAAGGTATTTGGCCATTTAGGCTAAAAGTTGCCTTTTCACTAAGCATGCCAGCAATATATTCTATGTTTTAATAGCTTCATGTCCATTCAGGACTGCTGTGAGCTTTGATACTACAGTTTTCAGGATCTTCTAAGAATCTACAGAGTTAGAATAACTTTGTGATGTGAGATGTTTATATAAAACCAATATATCTAAAATGTTAAACCTCTACTTCTCTTTATGTTTAAAAAAATATTCTACAACTGCAAAGGCGGCACCCATCAGAGATACATACAGTCAGATATTTATGGTCT
The DNA here is from genome assembly GCA_013397515.1 of Upupa epops. Classification (NCBI taxonomy): domain Eukaryota; kingdom Metazoa; phylum Chordata; class Aves; order Bucerotiformes; family Upupidae; genus Upupa; species Upupa epops. Next base: position 558,006 of record VZRI01012213.1, on the reverse strand, counting down.
AATTTCTTTCCATGGTGCATGTGCACACATTTATATGTATATATTAAAAATCTTTTGGTCTTTTACTCTAAGTCTCAAATATTGGGTAGAGCACCAAGAACCATTCTTTTGGCCACGCAAGGAGCCTAAAGTCTGTGCTGTATGGACCCATTTAGACTAAATGCTTGCTGCACTTATATGCAGCCAAGGGCTAGAGGTGATAGCCTTTTTTTTTAGATTATTGTAGTGTCCTCAGAATATTACTAGAATGAAAAGAAAGTGGAGATCCATTAAGTGGAGATTCATTAAGCGTGGAAGATCAGGTATTGTAACTACATTATTCTGTTAAATATTGTGTTTATATATTTGTAAATTCTGTTCAATATACTGTTAAAAGACTGTTAAACTACAGCAAAAGATATACTTGGCATGATGCAAGATATAGGTCCAAATTAAATCAGTGTAGGACCATTGTGATGGGAGACATTCTTCACTGCAGCCAATCACATGTTTTTTTGATACTTGAGATGTCCTTCTTTCCCTGTCCCTTTTCACTCCTTTGATATCCCCAGTTCTGTCCTGACTCACCAATTCCTTCTTTTGTATTTTATTTCCTAGAAGATTTAAGTGTACTGCAAATAAATCCAAGAAGAACCTAATATTATCTTTGTCATGATAACAATAGGGATACGTGGCATTTTAATTGATTGCTCAAAAAAACTAGCAAAATAGGAGCAGGAACAGCAGCTGACAAAGCTTCATAGTTGCATTTGCTTCACATACCCTCCAAGTTCTCCCTGTCTTATCTTTGTTATAAGTAGAGCCACATTAGCTTCCTTGGTTTTATAACCAAGGCTTTACATCATGCAATAACAGTTAAAGAATTAATGTCAGACTGGCAGTTGCTGACCTCTTCATTTACATAATAAATCCTGATTATTCTAGGGTTACTGTTCATTTATACAACCTCATCGTTACATTCTGGGCACTCACACCTAGCACAAGATCTCCCTAACTCTGTGACGATAAAATAAATCATAACCTTAGGTGTTACAGCATGAAGAAAAAAAAAGAAGAAACGGAGATGACAGCTGTAGGCCTATCAAAAAAAACATTCACTGCTACACAGCAAAGCCAGTGAAGTAGAAGTATTTTTCCTCAGCAGTTTTTTCTAATAAGATCCCTATTACAAAAAAAGCATCTTTGGATATGAGTGGTTCACTTTATGATCAATAAAAATATTCACTTAAAGTATATTTGCTATAAGTATAACTGTACCCAGCATTAGCAGGAACCACCTACAAACCCATCAGTTGACCCAAAAAGGACTTGTCTGGGTTCTCAGAACAATATTATGAAGAGAACACAATGCCCATTATCCTGCCACTTCTCTATACTATTTCCAGTATTGCTATGACATAAGGCTAAAAGCAGTTTTTAGACCTATTTTTCTGTTCCTCCTCATCTGCCACATAAGTCTCAAAAATTGCCATGTACCAGAGATACTGAAGAGTACTGTTGAACTGCAAGAGCTTTCTTCCCTAACAGCCTTTTAATCCAGTGCAGATGAATTTGCCTGTATGAACTATTCAGAAGCAGCTCCAGTTTGTGCCACAGACCAAGCGCCTGTCAGTAGCCTGGGGAAAGAATAAAAGACATGCTGTCTTCACATATTCATTTTTTATAAACTAGAGCTGTGCTTAAAATCAAACTTTCTGGTATCTAATGAGAAGGTTTTGATTAAAGAAGTACTCTCTTTAAAAATGCTTCTCAATAAATACACATCCTATTGAGAACTTTATTAAAAGTACTTTTAAATTAGAATAACATTGTCATTTTTAAATTAATTTTCTTCTCTAAAAGATTCAACTCAGCAAACTCATTTATCACAGAAAGTTGAGCTATGTGTTTAAGAACGGTACAGATATTACGGTTTTTTTAAATTTCCATCAAAATTTTGCACAAGAGTAAAAGCATGTCTTTCCAACTAAGGTAAGAAGCTTTTCCTCTTCGGTTTTCTTCATAGTCTGGATAGCTAGCAATTGCTGGCAACCACAATTCAGTTTTATGTATTCAAAGACAATCATAGTCAAATACCTTATCTTCTCAGTTTGGTATGTAGTACTTTCACTGTAATTGGTTTATCTTCATGTGCCTTCTATGACCAGAGTATTCACATTTCATTTTAAACTTGAAAACAAATAATTATCTTTATCTCCCTGAGGCCATTTCAGTTCTCTTTTTCATTGTCAGTGTAACCTGAGCACCCACTTACGCATCACCATAGTTTACTTAAAACCGAAACATAGAACAAGCTGAGAAAGTGTTGTGCTCCAAAAAAACATGTTTCAAGGTGTGTTCTAGGAAATCATTGAGAGAAATTAAATCTACACAATTTTATATACAATGCAACAATGACAACCTTAATGATGAATTGGCACATGCTACATTTGCAGCTACCATCTATAGGAGGAGTGGAGGGGAGGCTGCAGGCATCTGAACTAGTCTTCAGTACAAACCCAATATCAAATGACATAAAAATAACATGTGAGTTGGGAATGCCCAGTGTTCTAAGCTCCAGATGGAAAAAGTAAGAGGAAATAATTTTGCTAAAAAATGATTCAAATGAGTGGGTGTCAAAAAGAACATTAGTCAGCAGTGCCATGGTTGGAGGGGAAATAAAAAAGACACTGAAATCCTGGGATAAGCCTAAACAGCAAGAAATGTCAGAAAACTTTTACACTTTGTGATACAGCCACAACTGGAATACAGTGTCTGGGCTGGGGCATCACAGGTGAGTAGACAGCAGTCGCCTATTGGAGAACATCAAGAATGACCTAGAAAACTCATTCTTTCAAAAACAGACTGAAGGAAGTAGGGTTGTTTAGCTGAAACAAAAGGTGGATGAGGGGAAGCATGACAGCAATATTCAGATACACAAAAAGTAGCTCTTATTTTGACTGATCTGGACAAGGCAAAAATAACAGGCTTCAACTGCAGCAAGAGAGATGTGGGTTCAGCATTAGATAATACAATCTTCCAGTAGTAGTGGTAGGCTAGTGCCTGAGTGAACATTGTGGAATGCCTAACAATTTTAAAGCAAGCAGTTTACAGAATCACAGGACCAAACATGGTTGGAAAAGACTTCCTAGATCACAGAGTCCAACCATATCCACACCAACAAATACCTAAATACCTGATTGATGGAAAAACACAAAATAACTCACTCCATGCCTGTCACTATAGCCTGACATGAAGCACCATGTCTACACACTTCTTAAATACCTTCAGGGATGGTGACTCAACTGCCTCCCTGGGAAGGCTGTTCCAGTGCCTAGCCACTCTTTCTGTAAAGAAATTCTTCCTAATGTCTAATCTAAACCTCCTCCACCTCAACTTCAAACCATTGCCCCTGGTTCTGTCACCATGGAGAAGAGGCCAACGCGCACCATTCGGATAGTTGTAGAGAGCAATGAGGTCCCTCCTCAGCCTCCTCTTCTCCAAACTAATCCTGCTCAGCTCCCTCAGCCTCTCCTCATACATATTGTTCTCTAAACCCCTCACTAGCTTGGCANAGGTCCCTTTCTGCTGGGCAGCTTTCGAGCCACTCATCCCCAAGCCTGTAGTGTTGCCTGGGGCTGTAACGAAATGCAGGACCCACCCCAACCTAGAGGTTGGATCTCTTATCCAGCCCACAGCAAAGGACATTCTGATCTTACTTTTAATGGCTACACAGACCCCCACCCCAGAGGTATTCAGGAGCATACTCGTTCATATCCACTAGCTGTACTGCCATTAGCAGCAGAAAGCAACTGTGAGTGAGGCCTGTGGGATGCATGGAATCACTGTAAGCAAGCAGAGAGCTGTTTCAGGCTATCTATTCACTGACCCACATAGCTGCAAGTGCCCAGCCAAATTATTCCAAACTCCCCAAACACATTAGAAAGACATAAACACTTCATTGATTCTAACAATGATTGAGAACAACTTCCTCAGGACGAAGCTCTTCATACTGAAACTTTGCTAATCTTTTTTTTGCCCAGCAGTAACTTTTGAGGTTTCTTCATGGTTGGATTAGTTTTCCAGAGGAATTTATCTGCTCACTATACATGACACTTGCATGTGTGTACGCGTGTGTAAAGAACACAAATTCTCTAATAGCACATATGTCATTTGCCTACTACATTTTCAGTGAAGCTTCACCACTTTCTTACAGAACTACAACTGTGTGACTGCATGGTTTACTCTTCCTGGACTGAGTACACTTGATGCTGTGTTTCAGATTTCAAAACACCAAGAGAAGGCAAGCGATCATGAGTGAAAGATTTTGCTACTTAGAATAAGTTACAAAAATAAATTTTGGGCTTTTTTTCTTATCTCCTGTAAACTTTAATGCCCATGTGCTTCTTTTGCCCAAAATTACTATGAAATACCTGAGTCCATCCCGCTTATCCACATGCAACATAAAACCCACAACATCAAGCAATTAGAATTGCATCTCAAATTGTGTGTGTTTGCTAAGTGAATTTAAATATAACCTTGATTGTCTCCTCCTTCATGATTGGGTCCCAAGTCTATATAAACACCGCTTTGATTGGGTCATGAAATGGTGCAATTGCATCCTTGCTTTAGTCAAATTGTCACAGTCCTACCAATTTAAGAGCAAAATAAAGTGCATTATTTACTGTTTCTGTACTTGGTGTTTTAGTCTTTCAATGTGACACAACTAACAGAATTGCATGCTACCTCACACAAACTTGATTCCTAAAGGCTAAAGGACTCATGTTTTACAGTAATTACCTTCAAGGCAATTTTATTTCATGCTTATTAAAGATTACCTTGGCTTTGAAAACTTGATACCACAATACAAGGTTATTTATTTACATTCCTACTTAAAATTAAATTATATTTGTGTTTGCAAATGTACTGTGAAGGAGGGTCTAAAAAACTGAAAAATAAATCCTAGTGCACTCAGAGGTGGAAATTATTATCCATCTACCCATCGTGATTAACTGTTAAGATGCACTCTCTGCTGTTCTCTGCGTCTCAGGAAGAACAGAAGCTTTTGTTTTCCTGAAATAAAAAGCCACTGCTCTTTTTTTTAAAATTTAAAATACATGCATCACATAGTAAAAAGTCTGGGTGTTGAAGAAAGGACCTGTTAAGCAAGTACTTCCAGGAACAGGAATAGGCCTTAACAAGATGCCATGGCTTCACTCTTTTTAGAAGCAGTATGTTTTGGTTGGCCAATATGCAAGAATAAATTTTTAAAACCATTAAAAACACCCAAACCTGAAAAATGTAACCAGGTAACTTTGGAAATGTTTAACCAGCAATAAAAAACAATTAAAAATATGGTTACAAGGAAAAACAAAGCATCAGTTGACATTACGATATATCCCGTTGTCCAACCACTATTATAAGGATCTCAGCACTAGCAAGAAAGAGAAGATGGGATTGCTTTGCTTTGCTTTTTTGCAGGATGATTTTGCCTTTTTTATTTAGGCTTCACACTTTTCCTGGGGCCTCTGGGCTCCTCTCCAAGCCAAGATACTTCACAATTGACTTTGATTTTCTGAGGTAAGTGATCTGTCACTTTTGGAGCAGTTATAGGAGGGGTCAGGAGTGAGGTGGCACGGTATGGCCTCACTCTGGCTCCTGCCTCTCTGACATTGTACAAGCTAATGCAACGTGAAGTAGCACGTCTAAATAGCCTGTCAAACTTTTTTGATGTTAGCAAACCCACAGATGGAATTCATTTCCACACTGTTCAAAAAACGTAAACGATACAAGGACATTAAAGAGCATTAAACTACTTGATGACATTTTGGTCACATTAATGAAAAATGGCATTTATAAACTACTACAAAAAGGTGGGGTTTGGGGGAAGAGAAGGGAAAGAGAGAGGAAAGAAGTAAAGAGGGGAAAAGGTATTAAAATCAATCAAAAAGGCCCAAACCCATAGGGACCTGGACAGTCTCCAGACAAAGAAATTAGGACCTTAAAATTACAAAAAGCCTGAAGTGAACTTTTCCCTACGTGTGTGTGTCCCTGTCATGTCACTTGGGTGTAAAGCCTGTGCCTAGGGTGCTTCTGTAGGTATTGAGGTACTTGCATGTGTGTCTGCTCACTCACAGTGAAGATAGCTTTCTACTTCAGGCATCCCAGCAGTGACTAGAGGCTTGCTGACTATAAGATCATCAGAATCCTGTCTCAGTCCAGGTCTGATTTGACATTGTGTCTTATACGAAAGCATCTTCCACATCATCCAAGAGCATTCAGTCACACTATAAAGCCACAATATAAAGCCACAAGGGACTCATATCAAGAGGATAAGAACTACTGGCAAACAACCTTTTGGCTATAGAAGTTTCTGAGATTCATTTCTGCCACTTTACAACCCATTAGGCATGTTCAAATATGAATTTGGATACATCTGGGTATAAAGGTTAAATAGCTGCTGGATTATCTGCTAGAGCAACAGAGCCCTTGGAGCTGGCTGCACCAGGATGCCAGCCATGCTGGGAAGAAGGGCAGACAGGAGACACACTGTGCTGGCAACACCACTGCCACTAGCAGCCGCAGCACTTTTTCCAGCATTCATGGTTACATTAATTGTTAATGACAAAGGCAACCTTCACTCTGTGTGGTTTCCTGCCCATATTTGGATCCTTTACAAGGCCCCCCTTTTTCTTCCTCCCCCTCCCATCATCCCTTTCCTTTCTCTGATAGGAAATGCAACCCGAGATGTGCGAAAAAACAGTACGCATATTGTCAGTTAATTGGCCCCTTGCTCAGGCGCATCGGGCCTCAGCGCGTGTGTTGTAGGGTGTCTGCTCCACAACAGGAAAGAATAAACCCAGACTCAAATCATAGGAAATTCATCAAATATGCTTCTTAGAGTTCTGTCTTTCAAGGTCTGTTTCCCCGCCATATGATCTCTATAAACCAAATTACTGCTGGCCTGAGTACAAGACTGGAGGCGCCTGGGGCTAACATATAATGAATGCCAAATGCATGTGACAATAGACTGATCATGGAGAAGAACTGAACATTTTTTAAGTAGTTCTTTTATTTCATTTATATAAAGCAAACTGACTACCCTTAATACATTTAAAAGGAGCCTATAATTTCCCTGCAGTTCCAGTCCTGTGTAACAAACTTTTTATATCAATCCCTTTAAACAGCTAGGACACATGATACTGGAATAAGGCTGAATAAAATCTAGACTAAAACAAAATAAAAGAAAAAAAATAGTTCATTTTAGTTTGGGAGGAATGTGCACATTATTGAGTTCATTTTTCCCTTTACTTGCCTTTGAGTGGTTGCAACGCAACAAGAGGGTAAACTTCTGCAGGGAACGTATTACTCAAAACTGTTGGATTCTAAAAAGAATAAGAAAGCTGTTTAAAGGATAGAGTGATGCAAGATCAGTTATTTGTATTAATTTGTGCAATCAGTAGTGAACCAGAAACTTATACCCATATTGCCTGTTATTCTAAATGACCTAACAAGTTCAGGTGTTGCTATTGCAGGATCACAGGAAATAGATCTCCAGAAGAAAATACATTATACTCTTTACTATAGACAAAGAGTAATTAATGCTGCTTTTCAGGTTTTACAAAATAACTGCAAGTCAACTCACAGACCATCTACAACCTACAAATGCTTCCATATTCACAAGTCTTAGACTTACAAAAAAGTAGTAATACATATATATGATTAGCTCACATTTTGTTCTTTGGGGAGCATATTTTTAAAAGGGCTAAGGCAGCAATATTAGGTCCTCTAAATGCTGTAGTTGTTTTGTATGAATTACTGCGTTCATATTAATTAATGATGAAAGTTTTGTACATGTTAGCATTTAATAAATACAGTCAAAGAAAAAAATGGCTTTTAAGTTGACATTTTGAAAAAACCAAACACATAGCTGTTGGAAGGTTTGGAACTGGTTAAATACAAGATTATTTTAACCACATTTCAATGAGGAACATGAAATATAGTCCATGAGGTCATGCAATTCAGTAAAACATTTTTTCCCTCCCTTTTTTTTCCTGATTAAATAGAAACAAAATCGTCAAAATACCTCTTCAGTCATATTTTAATCAAAGTGCTTAAGAAAACTGCCTGTAGCTTATAAAAAGTTGTATCCCTAGGGCACTTTGTCAAAAGAATCCAAAGAGGCAGTCACCTATTTTTGAAAGCAGTAGCTGTGTTGGACACATCAGGAACGCACACAGACACATAGATCTCAGTCTATTCTGGAGAGCTGCTGTGTGGACTGAGGAGATGAGAGACAGGATAGACAGGAGCTTGCAGGAACAGGACTGGAATTTTTAAGTTTAGGTGGAGCAGTATTGTTTTCCATTGGTACTGTCTCTGTCTGCACTGCAGTAGAGAGTTCAAATATTCACTAACAAGAAGCCATCAGTGGTGAGATGTGGATCAGTGCTAAAACAAGTCTGGGGTGTTCTTTTTTAAGCACTATGGAAAACATTTGGTTTGGTTTGTGTGAGCAAACGAAAAGCTTATTCAAGTAAAAACACAACCAAATTGTGCTCTCTGTTTTCAAGTTGAACAAGTGAAAAATTACTTTAAATTTCAGGTATTCATTCCTTAACTTGATCAGAAAAACAGGAACTAGGAAGACATTAGCTAATGTAAGATATTTGTCAGATACTTGTTTCTAATTTCTTTATGCAGGATGTGTACTGTGACAGCCATTATATGTTTCACATTCTTCAGATTTCCCATGCAGACATTTACACACAAAAGGAGAAGAATAAGAACTGCTTATATAAAACAACGCAAAACAAGCCAAGGAATGACTGCAAATTATTTTTTCTTAGTTACAAGAAAGCAAAATACTTTTGATAAAAAGTTGCTATCTCTCACAGAATTTCTTCCACGGTTTTAAAATAGCTTTGTTTCCCCTTTTCTCAAAATTTCATCAGAACTTTTAAGGACCACCATTTGACCTGGAATTATGAAGGTCAGACAGAAAGTCCATCATGTTATTGGTAGAGTCACATGACTGGGACACTAGTCCCTTCCCAGCCAAATCGTTCAGGCCACTGCATCCAGTAGTGTTTACTGCACCTATGAAATACAGAGTGCTTAGCTGTAAGCTCTTTTTGCACTCAGTGTGCAGAGTCTCACAACACTGGATCATAATCTTGGAGCATATTTAGAACAAGTACTCATGCCTTATGTGGCAGGTTGGTGCATCTGAGATACGAGATTACCCTAAGTACCATGGAATACACAGATCTGGACAGACATTCAGATATGTTAACAGTAAAGGAGAACAAAGATACTTGGAATTGCCACTTTGGACTTGGACATTCCTTTCTAATTATATACATCCCCCTGCCAATTTATATAAATAGCAACCTTTCAAAACAAATGATCTAGATTATCTCAAGTGTACTTGGTCTCTTTCTTCAGGAACACATATGCTTAACAACTTTCTGAACATAATATTTGTAAGTAAAGAATTTTGTATGTTTTGTGCATTGTACTCAAAGTAACTGTGTTAAAGAATACTTCTAAAGGTGACAATTTAGGACCTCAAAGCTATAAACAACAGAATGAAAGTTATCTGACTAAATTCATTCACCTTACTTAAAATCTCACTTGTCAATTTCCTACAAGACCATAGAGTGTTAGGTGTTAGAGAGGACCTCTAGAGATCAGCTACTCCAACCCCACTGCCAGAGCAGGATGACCTAGGACAGGCCACAAAAGAACACATCCAGGAAGATTTTGAAAGTCTCCAGAGAACAAGACTCCACAGCCTCTCTGAGCAGCCTGTTTAGTGCTCTGTCACCCTCACAGTAAAGAGAATATAATCGATTACTGGTGCAGCAGAACTTTCTTCTCATTTCTCAGTGTATTGCCTCTGACTATAGAGAATATTGCCCAAATCTTAAAGACAGGAAACTCTAGCAGAGATTAAAGCTATCTCCCCTATTTAAGTCCTATATATGAGGCTTAAAGTACCCAATTTAGAGTATTCAGCGCTATGTATTACTCAATCATTTCCAAATGTGCACACTGCAACAGATGAATCTTGAGTTAGACTACTCCAAAAAAGAAGACAAACAATGACCACTTAAAAGCATAACTTGATTGGTGCCATGGCAAAAGACAACAGCTCCCTACCAATAACTCATCCTTCTATCTTTGCACTGCCCTACTAGTTACTCAATACCTTGCCAGTACAAGAAGCCTGGAGTTTAAAGAGTTACAAACATGCAAAAATCCAAATGAGTCAACAAATGCTGTGCGTGCCAAAAAACAGTTTAGTGAAACGTGTGCTTCTTGTTTATGCAAGCTTTTCAGAGCATGTTTTTTATAAGAGATGTAGTACTGTTCAGTGCTCAGTCACCATGTTTCTAAGGATGTATCTTGGCTGCACTATGATCAAGGGTTTAGATTGCTACTGAAGGAGGAAATAATTCTCTCCTGAGGCAGTTATGATTTAAGTCTCTCATTAGGGTGGAGAAGTTTTATCCTACTTTATTCCCTCCTTTTTTTGCCGTCAATGGGTGCACGTGTATCATGGTTTGAAAATTGGCTGAATTTTCAGGTGATTTATTTTGTGCTTTAAAGCTGAAAGTGCATTTTATTTTAAACTAAAGATAGGTCTCCCCATCAACGTCTGGAGCAGTGACCTGACCACAGGGTTGGACTGGAGGGCAGAGGCTATGAAAGAGAATGGACTTCCATATATATCTTTTCTGTCTCTTGGAAGCTGGAGAGCTGTGGTGCAGCTCGGCTGAGCTGAGCCTCAGCTTGGGGGGCAGGGTCCAGCCTGGTTGCTGTGATGCTGCCACCACCCCCAACTGAGTACACTGAAACCACAGCCATGCTTTCCAGGGGACTAGAACACAGAGCAAGCTGAGCCCTTGAACTGCTGCTCCTGGTGCCTGTTTGCCCAGCCAGATTGCCAAGCTGCCACTGAAACCACTCCACCACTGGAGGAGTGGTGTATGATTCAAAACCAGACTGGCTTGCTGCAAATGGCATGCCCCTGGCCAGGCCCTGCTCTGCTCAGCAGCAAGATGCTGAAACACATTGCTGCCACCCCCTCATTGTTCTCCTTGGTGGTGAGCTTCTAACCTTTTCCCTCCCTCAGCACTGTAAACACTTGGGAGAAGGAAGAGAGAGGGCCCTGGAGGGAGCCTGCCAGCCATGACAGTCGTGTTCTGTTTGCAACAGTCAAGGCCTCTTGTGACCAGTGCCATGTTGCACTGTCATGTGCGTGTCCCCACACGACCAGGGCTATGGGGCTGACCCAGAGGAACTGCGAAATGCTTAAGTAAGCAGGAAAGAAGTCATCCTGAAGCGGGCTTCTGAAGGTCCCTTCTGCTTGGCCAGAAGTTTTGTGCTATAAAGAGCAGATGGGACTGATCTCTTAAACCTGTGGCAAACAGAAAGGGACTGGGGTTCTGAAGTGTCTGTTCCTGCATCTGAGATGCTGCTGTGGCCTTGAAGATCATCACTACAATCTGCTGGCCATAGTCACAGTGTGAAGAATTCCCGAAACAAGAGGGGAGAGGAAAAGTCAATATGCAGTCCAAGACGTACAGGGGAAGCTAACATCTGCAAAATGGCTGGAAAAGGGACTTTTCCAGAAACATCATGACATGCGAGGGCCTCAGGAGTCCTCCTAAGAATGGAGGTGATGGCTTCATTCCCCCTCTGGTTAGAGTGTATTCTTTTTCCCAGGGCTCTTGTCTGAAGCCAAAAACTGATGTTAGCTGTCTCCCACTTCCCCCAGCATGTGTGTAATGGCATTGTGATACAGTCTCTGGTTTGTTCTTTTGGGGATTTTTTTTTACTTATTTGGGTTTTAGTTCCTTTCTTCTTGGTTGTGGGTTCAATAATTTCTTTCTTTTTACCAAAGCAGCTTCATTGCCTGTTGAATTCTTGGTGAGAGCTGCTTGGATTGCATGCACCAACCCAGGACTGATCTAGACCTGCATTTTAAACCCAGGACATCTTTTTCTTGCTGGACATTTTACATACAAATACCAACAAATGGAAGCATGGTATTGCAGCTGCAGGACAAATGCATGAAACCATCAATTCTTAAAGGTCAAACAATGAAGAAGAACGAGAAAGAAGCTCTAACAAATGACTAATGCAAGAATCAGTAAAATCCATGGTCTTCAGATGAACATTTGATTATCAATGACAGCACATTTAACATCTAACAATTTATTATGATGGGCCAAGAAATAATAGGATTTCATTATGCACTACTGGAGACACAGTGAGATTTAGGTTGCTTTACCTCATTGGAATGATTCCATGTTATTATAATAATATTAATAGAAAGTTAGAATTTCTCAGGAAGGTGGAATCTCTTTTTAATTTTATTCATTGCTTTAACACCCGTAGTTATTTTTTTCTGCCTGAACAATTAGCCCTAAAAATAATTTCATATGAATTGATACTCTTACTCATACATTGTTTGAAGCATATACTAAGTATACCTTCTGGAACCTTGTCACAACTCACTCCTCTCAATTCCCTGTTGAAGTTGATGAGAGTTTTGTTGCTGCATTCAGTGAAGGATTTCATTCTTTCTCATTATTCAGACGCCACAGGCTTTTGTTTGGCATGATCTGGTTTCCATTTTATCCTAACCATCACAGCTCAGGGAACAGGCAAGGTCAGCTCCATAATGAATGCTGACACCAATTTGTATACCTTTTTATCAACTACAGAATCATTTTCACCCAACTGTCAGGTATTTGTAAATATTTCTTCTTTAGATTTTAAGTATTAAACTAAAACAAAAGAAAAATTTCCTTTTCCAGTGATCTTAACAGAGTTTGAAAGGGCCTGTCTTATACTAATGAGGAATAAGAGGTTTATTCCTGTCTTTGTGATGCATACTTACACAACTGGAAAAGCTGCAAAGTTAAATTTGCTCAGGTTATCTAATTAATTGGCAGGGGGGTTGGAACTAGATGATCCTGTAGTTCCTTTCAACACTGACTGATTGTATAACTTCTTCCCAGGGAGAGTGATGGGGCATTGCAGGGGGCTGCATGGGGGGTTTGTGGAGCCTCCTTTTCTAGAGACATTTTAAACCCATCTGGACCTGGTCTGGGTGTCCTGCTGTGTCAGGAGGATTGGACTAGATGATCTTTTGAGGTTCCTTCCCATCCCTGATGATTCTATGATTCTGTAAGTACCCTAATTCTTTAAATACTTCATCAGCAGAACACAAGTAAACATGGCACTTCTGGAAAGCGCAGTTCAAGTACACATACCAACATCTGCATACACAGTTCATATCCAAGTGCTTTCTAAGTGAAATCCTCCAATACTTCAGGTCTGCACAGGAAGAAAAGTAATCGTGCAATTGTCAAATTTTCCTTGTTTTGAATTTGTGAACTGTAGCCATAAAGATGGTTCATCATAGCGTGTTAAGTCACCAAGACAAACTAGCTGTTTCATACATAGGGTAAATTGGTTAGTGATTTCATAGTCAGTTCACTCCCCTATGTGTCATACATGTAAGTGGGTGAGGCCACCCACATGGGCCAGTGTTATGGTCTGGTTGCTCTGTTGGAAAAAGTGGTATAAAGTCAGGGTTTTGGCTTCTGCCAGTGCATCCAGATGATTTCAATTTGTTAGGATTCCACTAGAGTGGTCAGCATTACTTTGACAAAGCTATGCCAACTTTTTCAGAGGCCTTAAGAATTTTAGTATGTATTGAAACCAGGCAGAGGTACAATCCATTACCCACATGGCTTCTTAAATTTGTGTCTGTTAGGTAGTTCCCACATATACAAGTGTTTATTATGTGGCTTACACACATAAACACTTTACAGAACTTAAGCTTCTATTGATGGAGTAAGGAGAGATTGTGACAATAGCCATACCCTAGGAAAACATATATTGAGTTAATTTTTAAATACGGTTCAGACTCCTGAAATGTATGAGTAAGACATTAGGTGGAACTAGTTCATTAGTAGTCAAGTCTGTAAGTGAAAAGAAACAAACAAAAGACACTACAATTTTTGTGCTTGTTTTTAGGTAACTTAAATATCACAGAGGTCACTCTTTCTGTTTCAACTTATGTTTCACAACCCTTCCTATGAAGATGACAATTCCTTTGGATATATCTGTTAATCACAACAAAATTCAAAAGGTGCTCTTTGAGTTTTCTGATGTAGTTTTATTATGCAGTAAAAGAGAGGAAATAGTCTTGGCACTTCTTATATTCCTAGTGTTCAGCAAGTTAACCATCAGCATGAGTCCAGCCTCACACTGGCAAGAATCTTATGTTCTCAGAATTTCCATCTACTAGTTTCTATTTCATTAGAGAGATGGTGTGTGGAGGACAAATAGGTTTTCTTTCTAGACATTCCAACTGTTGTATAGGTTAAATCATCAGAAGAATTAAGTGTTTTGAAAGCATTTGGATCTAAGACTACATAAAAGAAACATTTCTTATCTAAATGCTGTATGTACTTGGAAAAGCAAATAACATTGCTGATGCCAGTGATTAACTCATTACCTGCCACAGATTTTTCAGATTAAGAACCAGACCCCAAGTAGCAGTTTACTACTTGGAACTGATAGCAAATTACTTTGCTTTTACTTTCTTGCCTTGTTCTTCTACCTTCACCAGTTCTAGAAAGTAAGATGTTCAGGTACCTGGACAAAGATCATTTCATGACACTATTTCCAGCAGTCAGAGAACAAATTCATTGCATACTTCTTCTACTTTACTAAATTTATGGACTTCCTGAGTCAACTAAAAAATTTATCTTTACAGAACTTCTAAAGGCTAGGAACATTTTATAGACCTAACACTGAATTGATATTCTACCCAAGTTAATAGGAGTCTGATACTAATAATATAAGTTCGATGCGGATAATAGAAGTGTTTTTTACTCCCAAGTAACACCTTGACGTATGTAACAATATGAAACCAGGATCATCTCAATGTCTGTGCATGTTTCTTTTGGAAGACATGGACAATAAGTAACTGAGGTCACTATTAATTGACTGTTGCATGTGGCTGCAGAAGGGACCAAGCAGATAGTACTTATCTGCCTGACTCAGCAGATACCAAGCTGAAGTGCAAGCGCAGTACCAACAGACAAAAGTTGTTATTGAAGTCCAGTTTTGTAAACAGTTAAAGTGAATTTTGGGTTCTATAGCTTCTGTTGGCTTCTTCCCAAAATTAACTGGGGAAATAACTTGTTTCAGGATCTGAAATTGTGCTGCATGTAGCAGATGTGCAAGCAACAAAACATAAACCCACACCTTAAAAAATCTGAGAAAATCATACGCTACAATGCCAAATTCTTCTCCTTCCAACGTTGTAGAAACCCAAATGGAAGAAAATGTGCTCCTATCCAAAAAATGAAACCCCAGTATTATGCTTCACATAAAGAAACTCAGATGTGCAGATCAAGTCACCCAAGTACACAGTAAATTCTCAGAACTGAGGCTATAACTCTAAGCACCTGACAACTGCAATACGCTTGCAAAATTCTCTACAGTCTCAAGAGAGTGATGAAACATCCTGAGCACCTTAGTGGCCACAAGAAGGCAAAAGTGTTCATCCTTTCTGATGTCATTCAGCACTTACCTACACCAACTATGCTAAAACTGTTCCAAAAAAACTTTAAATTTGTAATCTGTCCTTTTCATATAAATGGACAATTTCACCTCTGTTTCATTAGCATTGCAGGTGTTTTCATGTCATTGGAAGTAAAGAGCTGTGAGCTGCAGAGAAAACCTTGCTTAAAGAAATATCATTTTGGGAAAACTGAAAAATGTTCCTATATCCTTTCCACTTCATGTGTTTTTAAATAAAAGCAACTTCCCAATTTTGAACTCTTAAAAGTCTGAACAACGTAATTTCTATATTTAGCATACTAGTAGTCCCACACCAAGATTTAGTCTTTGGAATATTTACTGCATACATACCACATACATGTTACTACAGGCAAGAAATATCTAAAATCTGGCATTTTTGTATTCCAGTCTCAAAACATTGAGAGTATAGATGGTATTTTTTTTTGCACAAACTAAAAAAGTACAATGCCTAATAGTAATTGCATCTAAGCTTAGCTTAGAAATAATCTAATTGCTAACACAGGTCATCCTAATATCCCAGAAACATAAGATTTTTTTTTTAAAGCAGTGAACCCTAACTAATATTTCATCCAAGCCTGTCCAATCTACTTCCTGGCAGCAAGCCATCAGAACAGGGAACTTCACTTAGTTTTGCTCACAGGGGACAGAAATGCTTCTCCACCCAACAGATCCCGTTTTCATGCTGACAGAATCGAGTTAGTCACAACTGCCATTAAGTATCATTCTACTCAAAAAGGAAAGGAGCAAGTATATCAAAACACCAAGTGTTGACCTAACAGTGCCTGTTTGAAAGAGGTGATGAAGGTGCTATACCTGAGTATTTTAAAATGACACCCCAAGAACTAACTTCTTCTAAGCTTTTTATTTCTCACTTCCATAGAATGGGAAAGGTATAGATGCTGTCACCAGGAGTAAAGTAAGAACATATCAGGTAGAAGAATTTGGATCTGAAAGAGCTGTGTACAGACGGTAAACACAAGAGATTTCAAAACCATCACTAGGATGCATAGATGAGGACAATTAACCTGTGATTTGTAGCCAATGAACGTCTGGGTAATAGCAGGATAAGAAATTACTAAAAGCGTAAAGGAGACAAACTGAATCCAAACAGGCCTTAAAAAGAAGATAATCAAATGTTTAAAATGGCACTTTGTCTAAAAAACTGCTGACCACTGCATGATGTAATGTGTACATTAGGCTTGTTTACCAAGCGTTAAGTCCAGTTACACAAACTTTATTATCAATACTGTATATTTGGAGCTGATTAAAAAAGATTCTGTGTGATTTCTTTCTGGATACAAATCATATGCCTTGAATAAGGATTAGCTGGAGAACACACAAGTCCCCTAGGGAAAATATGTTGTACAGACTACCCCTCATAACTGGGAATTAATATAAAATCCCACAGGAAGCCATGCACTGCAGTGTTTGTTTTCATTTCATTTTATATTTACTGGCAGTTTATACTGTTCTTTCAGCTTGTGTTTAACAGACGTTGCAGGATTGCAGCATGACACATTTTTCAGCCCATGTAACAGCTCACATTTTGACCGTCTGATAATATTTACCAGGTATAATTGTTGTCCAGCGGATCTTACAAATTTGAAGATGGCATGAACTCAAATTGACCACGTGGAACATGTTTCTTGATAGATTTTTTATGCTTAAAACACTTCCTAACACAATATGGCATTGATGTGGCAGCTGCTGACACTTCTCACCATTAATCTCAGTGGTGATGTTCTCCAACCTCAATGAGTCTTCACTAATTTTTTACTCTTGTTAATCCTGTTTATTTTCCTGTATCTGTACATTTGTTATTGCTTTATATTACAGCTTACTTTATGCCATTTCTGTACAGGTTTTTTTGTACCTTTCCCACATTTTCAAAACTCAGTTCTTCCCTGTCAGGTGAGCAGCCTGTCCTTTGAGATCAGAAAACAACTTCTGATTGATACAACTGCAAAAAGGAACAAATGCCGTACAAAACAGTGCTCAGTACATCTAGATACTGATACTACAAATGGTTATCCTCTTCACAACATTCAAATGGGGGGGAATTGTTTGAGCTGTCTTGTCCAGTATTCTGCCATCAGGTAATTTGAACTACTTTTTTCATTGACATAAAAACAACAAATGCAGTGTCAGGAAATTTCTGCTAACAGTTTCCTTATAACTTCTCCTTCAAAACTTGGCTAAGTGTCATCTGCTGTACCATGATCGCCCTTCAGTCAGCCCTGAAAAGGGAAAAAGGTTCAGGCTAACTGACCTCAGGAGGTCCCTTCCACTGACATTTTTCTGATTCTGCTCATTAATTACACTATCTGCCTAATACCCTAAATTATCTGTAATCATGAATTTGTGATTATAGCCATAGAAATAGCTCATTTTTTTAGTGAAGTCAAGGAAGAAGAGCCTGACATAAACACAGATGCGGGAGCCAGAACACTTATTACTGAGGTTAAATACAAAATCGACCATCACCCTACACTGCTTCTCATGAAACAAGAAGGTAAGTCCTGTACTCTGCACAACCTTCTGACATGGAAACCTTTCTAAAAAAGTAGCAGAAGGACACACAGGAGAACAACTGTTCATTTACCACAGAAAACTAGAGACTGTAAATGGATAGTATCGACTGCTTTTCCCACTGAAAAATGCCAATGGCAGACAAATCTTCCTTCATGTTACCTGATGCTCATTATTTATCAGTCTCTGTTTGATGTTGTGTATGTCTCTGTTGTCTTATGTTTATGAAATGTCTTATGTCTTATGTTGTCTCTGTTTGACTTATGTTTATGAAATACTCATATGCATTGGTGTCACGACATTGTATGCAACACCTGGGTCTGCACAAACATTTATCCTCTGAATTCTTTTAGGTTTACTGTTGTCATCTTTTTAAATTATCTCTAAAGATTCTTTCTCAATAAACTGTCTTGGCCTGCGTTACCAGAAGGCTGTTGGTATCACTGTCCAGTGCAAGAATCTGTTACTGCACATTTTGTATATGCTGCACCTTATGTCTCCAGAAACAGATCACAGAGGGAGGGTATAAACTGAAATACATTTGACTGAAAAGTGATGTTTTGTCACCATAGAGAAAATGTCTGTATCAAAATCAGTTGTTTATCTTCCCATGCGGTATTGCAACAACAGGCAAAAGACCTGTGTCTAGGATGGTCAATTTTAGCACGTGGTAGTGCATCTCTACAAATAATCTAGGTAGCATAGCAAAGGAGAGTGAAGATAGTGACAGACTTTAGCACATGCTAACATGTCCTTAAGAATTTGCACTGCAGTTGCCAGCACAAGCTAAACCTTACATGGTATGCAAATGCAAAACGTGGTAGAAACCTTAAAAAAATTTCTATTCAGTAAGACTATGTGTGAGACCCTTCCCTACAGTGTTCTTTCCATTACTTGCTTGAAGGATTTAATAATATTTTATAGTTTATATTTTACTGTAGTAGATTTTATTGCAAACAGCAAGAAGAAATCCAGTATGATCACCAGTGCCGGTCGTATGTAGACTTTCATCAGTGTGCCAAACACCCATCAAATTCTTAAAATTACATTAATTAGCCAAATATAAGGGCATTAAAGAGGGAGGCAGGAAGGGTGCAAAGCACCTGGTTTGCATCTAAAATATCAAAAAAATTCTTGAGAGCAATCAAAATTAACATGACAAGAAAGATGCCTACAGGTCGAGGCAGTTTTTATTTGCTCCTTGCAGAAAACAATTGGATAAAGGGGTGAGGAAACATATCCATCCATCTATATGGTGTTAAAATGTCTTTGTTTGATCCTATGAAGACAGGTAAACAACATTCAAGCTTTGAAATTTTTTATGAAGTGATCAGCATTTAATTTGTTCTGTTCACATTATATACAGTGTGCCTTTCTGAGAGGACACTACCAGAAGTATAGCTGTCAGATGGAAATTAATTTGTGCTAGAGGATGACCACATACTTCATGAATTATACATGAAACTTTGTCACATGGTGACTGTTGCTAAAAGACTCTTTCATCACTCTTGTGTTTAAACAAACCACAATAGTTACTAAATAAGTCTGATCAGCAGTAAAGTGATAAGTGATAACGTGCTAAGAATGACTTCTAAAATAGTATTTGAAGCACATTTCATATTGATGTGTTTTGCTGCAATTTGGGTCATGTTCCTCTGCTCAGGGTTGTTAGCAGAATGATGGGCAGACCATTGCTTTTACTTTCAAATACAACATTGATAGCCGGATTTACATTTCTTTTTAAGACTCAGCTTTTGCAAACAAGCCTTAGATTTCAGACATAATTCTGTTATTCAAATGGGAGAAGAGTTTGATAGCTATGCTAATCACTTTTATCTGAGAAAACATAACTAATAGCTTGGTTTACATTTGCCTGCATTTATGAGCATAATTTTAGCACATAATTTTATTGCACTATAAAACATAATACTGCATTAGTCTGCTTTAAAAAAAAAGTCACCTTTGAGTGATTTGCTCTTAAACCATCACACTATATTTAAATAACAGTATAATTTTAAAATGTTGACCTTTTAAAATCAATTTTTTACAAAAAAATCTTTGATAACAATCAATTCTGCAAGGCTATTTTCTGTAGAGATAATGTTCAGTGAATAGTTTTAAGGTAGTCATAGCCACATTGATCACAGGACTGTTTTAAGCTAGATATTTTCATGTATAAATTGGACTAAATTAAGATCATTTGTTCTTACCTGACATCAAAAGGATCTTTTAAGGTTCTCCATCACTGTATACATTAACAGATTAAGTGCAAGGAAGGAGAAATGATCAGGGCAATGTTTTTTGGTTTGTTGGTTTTCTTTTTTTTATGAGGCTTTTTTTTAATCCAGTGTTTTCAGCACTGCAACCTGAAAGGAAACAATGCCTTAAATTTTAAGAGGGTCAGTAAATTACTTTCAGTGGCACATAAACATACAGAAAACACGCTCCTTTTTGTAGTGTTGCACTTAATGTTTCCTCTTGCAATAGTCATAACAAATAACGATATGAGAAATATTTTCCAGAACACAACTATGAGGTTTATAAAAGGTGTAAGGTACAGAATTGCTAGACTCCTTGTAATACCAAGAAATTATCTATGACATAACCTAGATTTTCATGCATCTGTCATTATCAGTGTAGTTGAAGATTTCTTCTAAGAAAACCCTTAAAGATTCAACAGGTGGGGGAAAACATTTTCTTCTGCACTGTGTATTATTTCTGAATTAATATCCAAACTGATATCCATAAGGTTAAAAGCTATATGAGTAAGTCCACATCACTCACCTCTGAATTCCTGAAAATTCCAACGCATAAAGATTCTTTTACTTCTGAAAAAAGTCACTTTTAAGTCACTGCTTTCTCATCCATATAAAAAAAAGGAGTGACTGATTCTTTTAGATCTTGTTGACACACACTTTTGAACTGCTGGACAACTTTTAGTCAATTACCAACCGGAAGAATTAATTCTGGAAAACAGAGTGTAGAAGTTGCATGTGTCAGCAGAAAGTCACAGAACAATAATTCATGATTGATGTTTCGCTGTCAGTTCACATTTTTGTGTGCGCTCACTGTGAACTGGTCTTGAGGGGATAACAGTGTAGAAAAGGCCAGAAATATGGGCAGAGTACTAACTTCAAACTCTCAGACCATCTTTAACATAAGAAAGTCCTGTACCACTCCAAAGTCAGTAAAAGTGCTGTGACTGAAACTGCTTCCATATGCAATTAAAAAATATCTTTATTTCCTTAGGCATTTTATTTGTTTAAAGGCTGAGTCCCTTCAAAATCAGCAGTGATAATTCACTTTATTACAACATCTGTGAACAGTGCTTCTAAGAGCTACTGTTTTTCAACACCACTGGCTTTTCCAAATATCTCTATGCATCTGAATTGGTCATTGTTAATTATGATATTTTCAATTTGTGTTACTAATGCTGTAAGGAGTAAGCCAGAAACAACCTCACCAAGCAACTCCTACAAATATAAAGATCAGTTTTTTTATTGAACGATCAAATAATTGTCTTTAAATTGAGCATATTGATGACATCATTTAGGACTGAAACTATGAGAGCTTGTGTTGGGGCAGACAGCTCTACTTTATATGGTGGAACTGATTAGGTGGGAAATAGCTTGCTCTAGTAGCAGTTTGTTCAGCAAGTGTTTTAAAGGTCTCAATCATTCCTTAAAAGATTTGTTATAAACCAGAGACTTTTATTTTCTAGGTCTGAGTCTGAACATGGTCCTCAATGGGTGTTATCTATCACTCTCAAATAGCATCAATATATGAACCCGTAATGAGCCAAAGCTAAAAATGAGAATCACAAGCATAAGAAATAACTTAATGCTGACTGAAACTTGGAGAGACCAAATATCAGTGCCCCAAATAATGAGAGTTTCACACTCATATTTACCTAAGAAAATAAAATCAGTATCTTCTATGAACACAAAAAATGAAGCATGAAGTTATAAAAGACTGGCAGCAAGATTACACAGGAAGTCTGTATCAGATTTGGGAGCAAAGCTTCAACTAAAGCAAAAATTTTGGAAACAGTCATCCTGGGTGGGACATAGAGCTGGATTTGTTTATTTAATGTGATTTTTTTCTCAATGTATTTCCTAGATTAATTTTTGTGTAATATTTTCATCACTTTAATTGATCAGACTCTTAAAGATAAACCAGCCCATTTTCTGTCACTCTGGTTTTATGCCAGACTGAATTTTGTAAGCGTGATAAAAACTTTCAGAAACTCTGAAAGTCAAAATGTATGCATTGCTAGACCTTACACAACAGCATGATACAATATTGACACGACAATATCTGGCTAAGTAGGTGCTCGCTTAGCAGTTGGTAGTTCATTCATTTCTGTAAGAACTTGGTTCATGTCCAGATGATGATGAAGTTTGCAGTCAGAGAAAGTGAATAGCAGCTGGAGTATAATAAGAATGTAAGAAATTAGAGAAGGAAATTGGGAAACCTATTTTGTTCATGATGGGCCATCTAATTATTTCCTAAATGGAAAAATGCTTTTGCCTTACCTGGTTGGCCACTGTGAACATTCTGCATGAAAAATGCTTCCTGACATCTGTTCTTAATTTTCATCTTAGTCATGTATGCTCTTTTGCCCTATCATTTGTGTCAACCTGAAAACAGCAACATGAAATGACAGGTTCTAATCACTTAAATATTGAAAATTGTCCTTTTTCTTTGCCCCTTTTTTAGAAAGCATACTGTTTATCTTGGGTGTCTTCTACTTGCTGTTGTGTCATAAAGTTCAATAAAGCAGAACCAAAGAGAAGTTTCTAACTGAGAACTAACTGAGAAAATATGGACTACAAGACAGAATGAAACCAAGATTTTCAGAGTGGATTGGAAAAAGTTATTAGCTTCCCCTTTTCGCCAGACAAAACACTTTGTAGTATGTTTCTTGATGACACCAAACCATATGGGGCAGGGAGAAATGGGCTCGTGCAAAATGCAAGACGCTCAATAAGGCCAAGTGCAAAGTTCTGCACCTGGGTCAAGGCAATCCCATGCATGAATACAGATTAGGAGGCGAAGGTATTGCGGACAGCCCTGTGGAGAAGGACTAGGGGGTGGTGATAGACCTAAAGTTTAACAGGAGCTGCCAGTGCACACTTGCAGCCAAGAAAGCCAACTGTGTCCTGGACTGCATCAAAAGCAGCATTGACAGTCAGCTGAGGGAGGCCATTCTCCCCTCTGCTCTGCACTTGTGAGACCCCACCTGGAGTGCTGTGTCCAGTTCTGGAGTCCTCAACATAAGGACATAGAGCTCCTGGAACATGTCCAGAGGAGAGCAATTAAAATGATCAGAGGGCTGGAGTACCTCCTCTATGAGGACAGGTTGAGCGAGTTAGGGTTGTTCAGCTGGAGAAGAGGAGGCTCCAAGATAACCTTCTAGCAGCTTTCCAGTATCTGAAGGGGCTACAAGAAAACTGCAGTAGGGCTTTTTACATGAGTGCATAACAAGAGAACAAGAGAAATGGTTACGAGAGGGGAGGAATGGTTGAAGAGGAGAGATTTAGGTTGTACATTAGGAAAAAAAATCTTTCCTGTGAGGGGGGTTAGATGCTGGAACAGGCTGCCCAAGGAAGTTGTGGCTGCCCCATCCCTGGAAGTTTTCAAGGCCAGGTTGGATGGGGCCCTGAGTAACCTGATCTAGTGAAGGTGTCCCTGCCTATGAGGGGGAGCTGGAACTAAATGATCTTTAAGGTCCCTTCCAGCTGTAGCCCTTCTGTGTTTCTAGGAATGCTTATTTGTGGGTCTGTCCAGCATATCTGAAGTGCCTGTTACTATTATCACTATTACTCCTCTGTCTCTGACACAAAGACACTACATAGCCTAAAAAAAGGCTGAAGTTGCAGGAGTACCTTAGGATAAATGTAGTGAATTAAAGTCTTTCTGCAGTAACTTCACACTACCACAGGCCAATTTCAGAGATACCAATGCCTTCAGTAGTTTCACTATAGGATGTATGTGCCTGGTTTGGTTGAGATCGCTGGAAGACCCAAGAGACTGAAAGAAGTTCTTGGGTTATTCTCAGCATTCATACGGAGGATTCAAAATATTGGTCAGTTCTATGACAAGGAAATAAAGTTGTATAGTTGCCAGCTGGTCTGTTTTGAAGACTTTCTTGAGCCTCTTGTGTTAGATGTGTCAAAGAGAACAAAGCTCAAATATTTAGACCATCTTCTCAAGCTCAGGCAATTAGATTTGCATCCATGCTAATGTATGGATATAAGGATAATGGAAATCAACAGCCATATTCTTCATCACAGTCTGCAGGGGAAATTTCTCCTGTAAAACGTGGAGCACCTCCTCCCCCTCCTTCTTCCTTGACTTTGATGTCTCCAGAGTCGTTTCACATATTCTCACTTCTTTCCTAGGCTGCAGTAGTAGCTGGTGGTCCTGGCCTTGGTCAGCAGCGGGTCCATCTTGGAGCTGGCTGGTACTGGCTTTATTTGACACAGGGAAAGCTTCTGAAAGCGTTTCATGAAAGCCACTCCTGTAGTTATCCCTCTGCCACTCCCAAAATTCCTTGCTATGCAAACCCAGTGCAAAAGGCAAGGTTTAATGAGTATTTTTACTGAACTGAGGCTGTCATGCAGGTCAATTTGCTGTAATGTTTCAAGAAACTCAAGATAAACATGCTGAACCTAACACGAGACCTGATGACTAGTTCAAATTTGGTTGCAAAGTAGTCATTAAAACATATGTATGGTTCTGTGATATAAACCTATACAATATGTGCTGTTTGGTAATCTCACAAGTTAAATCCCCATAAGCATCTCTAGGCTTGATTTAATGAAAAGCATGTTTCATGCATAGTATATAAATTATCTTCTGCTCAGTAGCTGACAGCATCATTATTTTACTTCCCAGAAATGAAATACAGGTATCTGCAAGGTTTCTTTTTAATCTCTAAGGAAAACAATGTAATGTTTGTAGATGAAATTTACATCTAGCATAACAATAGATACCATTGTGCTGCTCTGCCACACCAAGAAATATATGTGAATGAGCCTAGAGCCCTCCTTTCATTTTCTCCTGCATCCTCTCCAACTGTAAGTCTCAGGCCTCAATCCTAAGGAAAGATTTGTGCTGACAGATCTCTCCACCCTCATATGAAGTCCAACAGAGGTCCATAAAGCTTTATGTGCACATAAAGTTTGAGTTTATTACTGAAAAAGGCCATTGTGAGGGTTTTTCTTCTCTACCAGAGTTGGTCCATGTTTCCCAGTTACTTTAGTTTTCAAATGTGCAGGTTTTCATTTCTACAAATGCTACACCAAAATACAAAAAAATAGTTTCTCCTCTTAAATGTATAAAACAATCAGCACAGCATGGAATACCCTCTGTGTCTGCTGTTGCAGAGTTGGCAGGATGTATTATAGAATGGTTGTGCCATACCAATAGTCCATATAGGTTTTCCCAGAAACATTATGTATTGGTCACAACTGGAAGCCCCACCTGGAGATCTGATCTACTGTGGTTAGATGTATATTTCTCTAAATACATGAAGACATTAAGACTCAAAGACATGAAGGCCTTTTTGTTGGTTTCTTTTTGATATGTAGAGTAGGGTATTCTTTGGCTACTAGAGTTTGTGTAGTCAAGACTGGTGCTGTAGAAAGGTATGTGGTCAGAAAGCAGAAAACTCCTGAGCTTATTTGCAGAAGTAGCGAAGTGTATCAAAATCTGTTCATTTCAAAACTAGATAGGCTTTACTTAAACTGCCTAAATTTTTTACTTAAACCGCTTAAATTTTACTAAAATCCACTGTTAGTTGTGGTTACTCAAAGACAGTATGCATGTAGCTTTACATTTCAAAATTTATTGCTAACCAGAGTGCTTTGTTTATACAGCATAATATCTCCATTTTAATTTGATTTGAAGTCTATTGAATTCATTAGGTGAATTTTCACAATCGTGGGATTTGAATCAGTCCCTCTAAGACTAAATTTTCTTCTTCACTATACCATAGTTTTTGAATGATCTCCTGGTAGTTCATTCAGAAAGAAGCCATTTATCAGCAGGTGATGGACATGGGAAACAGTTTCATTAACTGCAGAATCAGCCTATGCCTGATGCAGACTTTACGTTTGTCATGAATTTACACATTTATAGAGTACAGTCCCCAGAGAATAAAAATAAAAGGTGTTTAAGTTGCTGTTGAGTTAGGGTCTTAGTCATAAAAATAGTACTGTGAAAAATATAGTCTGTAGGTAACAATGAAAAACTAATACAAACGGTCATTGACTTCATTATACAACTCTTTGGCATCAACTTTTCCAGACTCATGTTAAGCCTTCAGAGAAACATTTCAGCACAGAAGCACTTAATCATTTATATGAATGAAAATGAGTGCAAACAGAATGCCGAGATGGCTTTAAGATCACCTCTTTTTTCTTGTATGGAATACCCACTATAATTACATTTTGCTTGACAGTTCATAAATTGTGCTTGTTACAAAATGGGCATTATTGATTGCTTTTTAAAAGTACTAAAACTAAGCTAAGAGCAGTAGATCTCTCAGCAAATTCAAAACATACTATCTTCCAAACTAATCACTGGCAAAGGGACTGTGGAAAAACTATCCAAGTTTATTGTAAGCCTAATGCAAAAAAATTGAAGTTAACCATCAGTTTTAGGTTAGTAACTTGGCTTCAACTATAGCATGTTTTAAGCCACAATGAAAAAAAGATAAACTTATTTGGCAAAGCCAGACACTTTTAAAGCCAACATCCTGTAATTGTTTCCTCATTTGGCCTGGCAGCTTAAAGAAGACAAAGAAAAAAGGCAAGAAAAAAAAAGACAAGAAGATAGAGGGAAAGGAGAGGGAAAAGAAAATAGAAAAATGGCAAAACATTATAAGAGTGAAAGAAAGGACTGGAAGGGTGCAAAAAGAAATGAAGGTATTGGTCTCATTTGCAGTAAATTAATATAAAAATGACCTATTTACTCCATTTATTCCCCTCTTAGGTAGCATTCAAAAGAAATGAAGCAAACTCACAACTCTTGTGGGGAAAGTCCTGAATTTAAAACATTCTTGGCTTGAATTAGTGCAAACGGTGAATATTCTAACACGGATCATCCTCGCAATGTGGAAGAGCTAAAGTGATAAGCATACATAAGCAGCATAAGAGAACCTGGCCTCTTGGGGATCAGCTGATTAAACATCTCCAAGCAAGCTCAGTACACAATGGGACTGTAAGAAATAAAAACACTGGGAAGGGATTTAGAGCTGCCATTGTTATTAAAATAAGGCTAGAAGCTGACAGCTACAAATAATCATAGGAAAGGGAAGGAAATTTTACAAAGATGAAATTAGCATTGTTAGCTATTGGAGGAAATCTATACTATTTCTGAGTATACTCAAGCTTTTACTTTTTACTGCTGTATTGTTGCCAGTCCTGAACTAATACTGAAGGAAAAAAAAACTTCATGAGTTGCTACTGATCTGGCTGGGAAACAATGTCCTATTCAAAGTTAGTATCTGTTCTAAGTATCAAGGAAGAAAATTAACTGTCTTCTGTAAAGAGGAGGGGGGAAAGAGAGCATTTATATCAATGTCAAGCCAGGAAAGCAGTTTTATATTAACCTAGATAGAATACATAACGGTATTTTAAAAGTTGACATAATTTAAGAACCTTCTAAATGTTGGACATTGGACAGTTGGCTACAGTTGGATTTAGGAAGCAATATTTTACATACAGAAGTAGATTTTTTTTTTTAGCAGCTTTAAAATCAAAGGCATGGCTGCACTCCATCAAGAAATTACAACAGTAAACTTAATGCTACCACAAAAGTATCGAATGAAATCTGGCAGCATTCAGAAAATGGACAGATACTAAAGCTGTGACTTTCCAGGTACAATGAGGATACACTAGGCAACCATATGAATTGGTATTTTCTATTTCACATGGTGTCTACTGGTCTCATAGTTATGATACATGATCACAACTTTTATAACAATTCTCCATCTTGCACTGTATCAAATGCTAATTTGGATATGTTTATATCTACCAGTGTCCCTAAGATCAGCTAAATCACCAAAGATGCAAGATTAACCTATTGCCAATAACATTAAGTAAACTTTCCTTAAAATTTTTTGTATAGCAGCAGAGCAAACTTCAAGGGTCTGTACATGCTCACCACCATCTTAAATACTGTGCTTGATATTCCCCAACTACCTGGTGCCATTCACAAGTGTATTAAAAGCCCTTGAAACTAGACCTGCAGGCCTGTTTTCTTATAATGTTCTGCACTGAACAATATCTAGTTCCCCCAGTCTAAGCATATTCAGTGCTTCCAGTTCCACCTCAGTTAAGTTCATTTAAATTTCCATACTATTATTTCATACTCATTTTGCCTTTCTCTCTAGTTATTAACTCTGTATTAAACTCTGTATTAAACTGCTTCCTTCTAAATTGCTATCACTCCTAACTTGATAAATTCTGTACTAAATAGAATATGATACTAAATGACAGCATTGTGGGAAAATTATGCAGCCATTAATTACATACTACAAAAAATGTAATTGAAAAGAATTTTGTAAGCTATGAGATGACATGACATATCTTTGCAGCAAATAGAATATCCATGACATTTTATCTTCTTGAGCGTCACCTGCTAAGAGAACAAGTCCCTCTGTGATTCAGCTAAGTGAAGCTTAGACTGCTCGTAACATGAGGAACTACACCATCCTGCAATGGTGCCATAACTGCAGAAGTGACCTGGTTATCTCCTGCATATATCTTCATCTTCCTAAAGACAGGACATAAATGTGCACATGTCAGTACAGTCTGAGACACTCTATGCAACATATTCACAATACTCTTAGTTCCTTGTTCCTTAGAGCAGAGCAGAGAGTGGAGTACAGTTCTTGAGTACACAAGTCCTGAAGTATAGCATTATTGTGTTGAATACAAAGATGGATCTTGTTACAACCTCACTGTTACTAGCTTGGTTAAAATAGAGTATATTGTTAATAAACACTTCATGTGAAGTCAGCATGTGACTTCTGCGGTGTACCTTGGATCTCATGTCATTATAGTATTAACAAAGATCCTCTGTTCTTTGGGTTTAAAACCAAAAACATTTTGAATGTCATCCACTTCTTTCACAACACTTTTCCAGCACGCATTTCTGAGGGTTTATATGCTATTTTATGTGTCAGTAGAAAGGATTAGTAGAATCAGCTGTCTTTAATTACAAAGCTGATAACCTCAAAGAACTTGTCTGTGCAAAGGTTTCTCTCATACATAAAATCCCACAAAGCATATCAAGGAAAGAAATACTAGGCCACACTATCATCTATAACTAACTAAAAAATTTCAAATACTTGATAATAAAAAAGCAATGCTAGAAACGAATGACTGACTGACTGACTGAATGAATGCTAGAAAACAGTTTCAAAAAAGGGAACATGCACCTGCTCCAATGTTACAACCTCTTTGATAAAGATGCTTGTTCTTAAGTCAGAAGACAACTGACTAGATGAAAATATAGGCATTGATGAAAACATTGATGCAGGAATTTGTTATGTCTGTGGGTTTTTAATTATTGAGCTTTTAAGTCAAAGATGGACATCCTGTTCTTCAAAACTGTAGAGTATGGACAAGAAAAACAGTAGCAAACAACAAGCCAGAAAGAGCGTGCGACATCATCAAGCTAGGAAAGCTTGTAGGATTTCCCACGGAACACCACTAAATGCAAAGACTTAGTGTATTTTGTAAAAAAAAACCAGACCTATGCTAACACACACAGAGAACTAAAAATCAAATAAATAAACTGACAAGGAAGGAATTTGGCTTGGCAGTAATGGCAACTCTATTGCCCTGCTAGTAAAAGAGAAATAAAATTATCTTGCAAGGAAAAAGAAAAATCTTCTCAGACGGTATATTTTGACAGTTTGCTGTAACACTTTAAAGCAGTCAGGCTATTCTGCTGGGAGATGGTGGCCTGTTGAAAAGGAATCACAATGTTCCATGATGATAAAAATCTTGAAACTTTCTGGGAAGACACTGGTTTTGCTATTTCAGGGGTTGTTGAGCTGAATTCCCATAAACTGCCATGGAATAAATAAGGTCTGATCTAATTCATGGTTCCAGAATAGGATCTGCTTGGAATAGAATGCAGGGCTAACAGGACTCAGTTCTTGGGGTGGTGAAAGGCTGTTCCAGTTGACAGATTATGTCAACAGCTTCTGTGTTGGGAGTCTGGCAAAAGGCTTCAGGGAAGCTGTATCTTTGCTTTCATTCATATTTTATATATGTTGTATATGCACACAGAGAATACTGGATGTATTAGCCGGTGATTTCTGTCACAGTCATGGTCATCACATTATCTATGTAAGTGGTCATTGCTAAGAAGGGTTATTTCAGATCTCATTTAATAGTCTGCATTCTTCTATTCTGGCAAGAAGATCTAAGTACTATTACATTACAATGTTAAGCAGTGTTCCCTCTCAAACAGCAGATACTAATTTTAGTGCAAATACATGTGCTTACAGGTTTAATGTTAGCTGTCAGTAGGTACTCAAGCATGAAAAGTTAACATTTGCTTTCTATCAGGATTCACGTGACCAGTGCTCACTGCTCGAGTGCTGGAGAAAAGTGAGCACAGAAGGTTCTTGACACCACAGTAATAAAGCTTTTAAATTTAAAATAAAGCTTTACAGATGCTTTGGCATCTCCCCAATACAATTTAAAGAAAGTAACAACAAAACCAAGCAAATAGACAGGTAGTTAACTAATTAGAAGCATTTTTCAATTCTAAGCTTACTCATCTGGTAGTTGACTGAAAACCAGAACTAGCAAATGTGGCATACTAGGATCCTGAGGACATTACTCAGTAGCAGTTGCCCTAGAAAATCCAGAAGGATCCAAGGCTGGTTTTATACTCGTTTACAACTGCAGTTTTATGAGTACATAAAAACTACTGGGTGATCCAACAGACAGGCGGTCCAAAATGGATTCTGAAATTTCCCTCCGTCATTCACAAGTATATTCAATGTCAGATCCAATCTAACATTCAAGCCACGGAAATACAAAATAAGTCTTCCAATTGGAATAGCTTTCATTTTCAATTCCTTGGAAATGTTTTACATTGCAACCTATTGAAAAAGGTCCTAATTTCTCAAACTGAATGCAAGACGTTTTGAAAGTTCCAAAATGTTAAGAATTCAAGAGTCATTCCAAGTTAGACCAGCAGCCAAATGGAAAATGCAGGACTGTGAGTTAACTACAAGGACTCAACTGGAAGTCTGGGAAGTTACAGTGAATACAGGTACATAAACATTAGCTCAGTAGCAGTCAAAAGAGGAAATAAAAGGTTATGAATGTTGGAGCTTTCAAAGATAGTGGCGAATGCTTCAAAGAGTAATGGCAGCTGGTTACGAGAAATGTTCTTCAGGGACTACTCCTTGGGCAATACTGTTTAATATTAGACACTAATGAAAATGTGAATACAAAGTGCACCCTTGCCAGCTTTATAGATGACACTGCACTGTGGGGAACAGCTGATATGCTGGAAGGCAGGGCTGCCATTCAGGGTTACCTTCAAAATCTCACAGAATGGGCCAACATGAGCCTCAAGAAATTGAGAGGCAAGGCAAATTTTGGAGGAAATACTGTATGCAAAAACACAGGCTGGGAACCTTTTGACTAGAAATCAGCTCTACAGGAATGGAATTTGGGGCCACGTTTAAATGAATTCCTGTGGCAGACAATCAACCACCTACTGGCCTGTGTTAGCAATGATGTAGCCAGCAGGTCAAGAGGAGGTGTGCAGCACTTGAAAGGCTACACATGGAGCACTGTGTCCAGTTTGGCATTCTAGTACAAAAAGGACTGAGAATCCAGAAGAAGGAGCTGGAGCAAATGGTATAGAGGAGGTTGAAGGAAATGTGTAGCCACAGAAGACTAAGGTGGGATCTAACTGATGTTAAAACTAAAGAGCAAGATGCAATAGTTGTAAGTTGCAATAACAGAAATTCATGCTATATACTACACAAAAAAATTCCCAAACCAATGCCACTATGGTTGCAGCTAAGCACTAGGCTGAAACCCAGAGTGCCTATGAAATCTGCCAGGAAATTTTCATAACTCAGCTAGGAAAGGCCTTGAACAAGATTTAACTTAGAGATCAACACAGCCTTGAGCAAGGTGCCTCCAGATATCCCTTCTAATGGAACTTTTTCTGCAGCTACATGAACTAGCAGGAAAAGAAAAGTGACCACAGTACTCCACTACATAACCTCATTATTTATTATGGGATCATAAAATGTACTGGATTAGAAGGGACTTCTAAAGGGTTATCTTTGATTTCTTTGTGAGAGGTTCCACAAAGGTGCATGCATGCTCAGCAATGGGATATGTTACAAAGGACCTAAGACACGAGTACTATTTTGGTACTATGTCTTGTGATATCACAAGGTATCATCATTTGGATAAATATTTTTATATTACAGAAATATATACAGAAAAGAATGTGAAACACCAGAAGATGCAGCCTTGACTAAGTTTGACAGAGATATGTTGATTTATATGAGAGATACGTATCTGAGCCATGCTTTAGATCAATAAACCCACCACTGATTTATAGGAGATGCTCTGCTACAGCAGTAAGAATTAAGAAGAGAGTGAGTACATAACAAACCTTTCTGAAACACAATTAAATACATGAAGCTAGTCAAAGAGATCACACAAAGTACTGAATGTATGCAAAACCAGAGCTCATTGTCAGTTGTTTTAATATATCACTGTTGCCATTTTTATGTTGTAGTGTGATCAGGCAAAGTTGTTTGTTATAGATGAATAGAGTTGATTATCCTTGATTACAGACGCACTAATTAACTCAGTTTTATTTGTTCCAAAACTCTATTAATAATCAATTCCAAAAGATTTAGTCAGCCATGTGCAATTTAACATAGTTTTAATCACCATTATAGGAAAAAGTAGCAGTCCCCTTCAGAGAATAAGGAAGAAACAGTGGCAAAAATGCACAAAAAACCCAAATACACAGCAAAACCAGGCCATTGGCAGAGAACAAATGAATCTAAAATATGCCATTTTTCAATCTAAGCAGCTTGCTAATCAACTTAACCATCCTGACAGTTCAGACAATGAGGATTTAGAGTCAGCTTATAAACCAGTGTTTAAATGAGTGGTGCAAAATTGTGCCAAAGCTCTTTCATATATGAACCAGAGAGACCCTGCTTGTACTTTGTAAAAAAAATAACCCTACAAACTCACCCAGATACATACTGTTCTGGTTTAAGCAAGCAAAAGTTGCCTTTGTAAAAAGGACTGACATCGGCACAGTTGGGAATTAAATATGGAATTATTACATTGCTTTTATACTCTGGTTAGGCTTATGCCAGCATTTACTTTTCAAACACTCATGAGCCAGTCTTACAATAGAGCCATAAACATTCTAACCTGAGACTCAATTCTATCTTGAGATCTTAATCTCTTTCACCATTTCTGGACACACATACAAACCGTTCTGTTATGTATGTCTGAAAAGAAAAGTTTGTTGCAGTGAAATGCTTTTTAAGATTTTTATCTCAGACAAAAAATAGCTCTGGGCTGAAAAAAACGGCCCTTGGCAAGACATTAGTCCATAGTCTGCTCTACTATCTGTTAGAATTTCCAAAGAGAAGTAAACAGTCTAGTTAAGTCTATGACAGTCCTGTAGTCACAGTAATATTTTCCTCTCAAATCTTCCAGGGGGATTTCGCAACCCAGAGTAGAAAGAGTAATTTATTACTCTCAAAAAATACTTTTTTGTTTAACCTGCCTGTTAAACGTGCAGAGATGTGCAGGAACACATTTCCATTCTATCAAACCTGCATAGTTTGTCTCAGAATTCAATTAACCAAACAATGTTTGATGTATTGTCCACAACAGCACAAGTTTTGAACTAGATAGAAATTTGATAAGCTGATCCTTGTAAAGATCCTTAGCATAAATAAATAAAAGGATGCTCATAGTAAGTATTTAATTACATACTTACTGCATGTTGTCTTGATTTGGTTTTCACTTTAGTTTGACCCAGGTATAAGCTTGGGCACTACAAGTAGGCCTTGCAAAGTTGACTTTGCTTCGGCATAACCCTTTTATTTTCCAGGTTATCATGTGGGACAAACAATGAAATAGAATATCATGAACAATCTTCTCATCTCAATCACCTTCAGGACCGTGTCTCCTCCATCTTTAATAAAATCACATCAAATAAAGGTACACGAGAGAATAAGCAGTAAATCCAGCTGATGTTAAGCTATTAATGGAACACAAGGATGAAGAGTCTCACTAAAGACAGAGCAACAAGACCGGATGCCCAGTGAAGTTAATGGGCAAAATCAAGTGGAAGATATAGAAGGCACAGTAACCTAGGCCTATTGGATGAGCTACTAAGTTACTTCTCTTTAATAATGAAAGCAACTTAGGCTGTTGTCATAGTTTGACATTTGAGCAGGTTTCTTGATTGAGGCACTGGAAGGTTGCTGTAGCAACTTGCTATTTTCCGGCTTGGAGTCCAGGCTGAGATTGACAGTTCTATGAAGAAACAGAAGGGGGTTGGAGTTTTGGAGTTTTCAGTTTCTCATTTCCAGCTCTTCCTTCTCCTTTGCTTTTGACTTGGCTTCTTGTCTGTTTTCGACACATGGTACTGAGGTAGACATGACAGCCATGCTCCCTTGGAAATGTAGCAAAGAGAGGTAGAGACTGGTACCTCAAGGAACAGCATAAGGAAGATTTTGCCTTAAGTCCACATTTGCTGAAATGGAGAGAGTTCTTCCCTTGCTCATGGCTACAGGAATTGGCATTCTGGAAAAATGGAGGATTGGCATGGAAGCACATGGAACAGAGAACTGGGCTTCAAAATAGTCGCTGAGGCATACTTGCATGAACATGTTGGACACCATGTTTCCACAAGAAGCAGGAAGCTGGAAGTCTCTTCTCTTTAAGGGATTGGACATGTGCACTTTGGCTCAGTTATGTAAGAATGTGATTAATCTCCCTATGTCTTTGTGAGTATGCCTTTATTTGGGGTGAATTAAATGTGTTCTTGGGTTTTTCCCAAAATTAAGTTATAAATTGCAGGCAAAACCAAAACTAAGTGTTTTTTAAACGCTTCTCGTATTGCTTTTGTTTTGGCTCATTAGTACATTATCTAAATTAACTGGTTAATTTTGTCTTGGTTTTTTTTTTAACTTATGACAGGTATGAAGCAGACTGCTTGTGCAAAAAACCTCCTTTCATACCTCCTTAAACTACACCACTCTATCCATTTTCCTTCATTCACAGCTGGGAGAAAAATTTATTAGGCAAGAAATATAAGTCCCTGACACTCTACTTGCCATGTCATTGTCCTTAATGTGTAGGAACATGGAGTTTGGAGAAAAACCTTTGAAATCAGTGCACATGTCCACATTCTTAAGATCAACTATCACAGAATTATTGTGGCTGGAAAATTCTGAGATCAAGCCCAGCCTATGACCTAACATTACCATAATCTGCTAGACCATGATACTAAGTGCCACATCCAGGCTTTTCTTAAACACCTCCAGGGATGGGGACTCCACCATCTGCTGGGCAGTCTATTCCAATGTCTAACCACTCTCTCCATGAAGAAAGGCTTCCTAACATCCAACCTAAATCTCCCCTGGTGCAGCTTCAGTCCATGCCCTCCCATCCTATCACTAGTTGCCTGGGAGAAGAGACCATCCCCCACTCGCCTATAACTTCCTTTCAGGTAGAGAGTGATAAGGTCCCCCCTGAGTGTCCTCTACTCCAGGCTAGACCCCAGCTCCCTCAGCCTGTCTTCATAAGACATTCCCTCTAATCCCTTCACCAGCCTCACTGCTCTCCTCTGGACCTGCTCCAGTACCTCAGTATCTTCCCTGAAGCAAAGAGCCCAGAGCTGCACACAGTACTCGATGTGAGCCCTCACTGGTGCCGATTACAGGGGGAGAATTTTGCCCCTAGTCCTGCTGGCCACGCTATTCCTGGATGCCATCCTAGATAAGCCAGGATGCCATTGTCCTTTTGTGCCACCTGGACACACTGCTGGCTCATATTTAGCCAGTTGCTGACCGTACTCCCAGGTCCCTCTCCACCAGGCCATTCTCCAGCCACTCATCCTCCAGTCTGTAGCTCTGCTGGGGTTTATTGTGGCCAAAATGTAGCACTCTGCACTTGGCCCTGTTAAACCTCATCCCACTGGCCTCTGCTTATTGACCTGGCCTGTCCAGGCACATATCTTTGCACATAACTGTATAAGGCCGTGTTATTTGCCACATTGGAAGATTAACCCTGTTTTTAGACAATTATATGACCTAACAAAAGGGATGTAGCCATCACCAGAAACACACAAGTAGACTTTATTGTCCATCTCTACGGGGTGCAAAAGTGAAGTTATATGGCCAGAAGGAAAGCAAATAAAACAACAGACCTGCTCACTGCAGGTGTAACAGAAAGCAAACCAACCCAAAATTTCAACAGAGAAAGTAACCACCATCTGTGTCATGCCCCAGGCAGGCAATGGTCACCGCAGAAAATACCTAAAAATGGATTATCCTTAATCCAATGCACTCTTTTCTGCTGTCACTGGAAATTCCAATTGCAAGAGAGATAGTTTAGGGTCCTTACAATAAACAGGTAAATTCTGCAAGATGCATCCACCCACAGACTCACTCCTCATTCCTGCAAATGGGCTGTTTTTATAATGAGGGGCGACCAGGTGCAGCCACTCAGGGCTGTTAAGGACCCTCAAGAGCTTCTCATGAGCACAGCCTTCCCTCCTGGAGGTTTCTCTTATAACAGAGGGGACCATCTTTCATATCAAGGTCTGGTATGGCCTGTATCTCCACCACTCAATGCCTACTGGGTTGCACCCAGCAGTGGAGCAAAAGGTTCTTCTTGGCTATGGCAAACACAGATGCCAACCCAGTCTTGCCCTTGGCTATGGCAGGAGGCACCTGACCAGCCTTGCTCCTTTCAGCTGGATGTGAGATTCATCCATGCATCAACTTTAATTCTCAGCACTTCACCTGTACACCAGAAGCTGCTTTTCCCTTTTGTCTGTGTCATTTTGCCTCATTTCTGTTGTCAAAGTAAGATGACAAAAGATGCTCTGGGTTGACTAGAAAAGCATATATATGTTATGCCTTCAGAAAACACAAGCGCACAAGGTGAATGCATATTTAGGAAAGAGGTGAGGAAAGAACAGATGCTTTGAGACATTTCCTCTTCATCTCCAACTGCCATGCCTATAAACCATTATGCTTCATTTATTTTTTTTAGAATAGCAACCAGAAGTCCTGCAGGTTCTGAAATTCCCACAGAAGGAAATAGAGAACATTTCCAAATATGTTCTGTGCAAATTGGATGCAGAATAATTCCTCTTTTATTGATGACTGATGTAGGCAGCCCTTGAACTTTCTAGGAAGCACTAGAAAACACCATGCTGCATCTTCATCAAACAGCAAGACACATGGCTACACAAAATGGGAACCTTTGCTTTTGCCACCTTCATTATTCTGTGCTTTTTTCACATGAGGGCAGTACAGATGCCTACGTGAATTCCTCTCACTCACAGCCTTGCTGGCCAAAATCCTTTTCCCAGAGATTGCAGAGAAACTTTTTCTTTTCACCCATTCTTCCTCTAATTCTGAGCAGCTGCTATGTCCAGGCAGTTCTGCACTTCCTGACAGTCATTACAAATTTTATAAGCAAACTAATGTGTATTTATTGTGATCACAGTATTAATGGGCCCTGAATTCCATTCTTAACTCTACAAACTATAACAGTAGGAACAAATACCAACCCACAACAAAACATTACAGAGACAAAAGAGAAACTTTGAAATGCAAGCCAAATAGGTGCCAAATACCTTTCAGACTCTAAAAACAAACTGGTGGTCCCAGTACAGACCAAAGCCTAATCATCCTCAAAATGTAGATGTCACAAAGTTGGAATGCAGCTGTCCAATTCAGGGAATAATGCTTAAACAGAAAAAAGACACTGTGCCAATAGCAACTGCAAAGCAGTTCAGACAAGCAAATGTAATCACTTCTACATGTGGCTGGAAAACCAGGATATAAACCTCTTGTTTACAAAGAATGCCACAGGACCTGCATCAAGAGAGTTCTATCAGAGGCTCTGATTCACATGTGTTCATCACAATATATAAATGCAGTGAAGAAAACAATTACTTGCAATCACTGCTTTCAGTAATTCAAATAACACACATGTACCTGGAAAACTAATAATGATGCAGAAATGTACAGATGTGCAATCCTATATAACCCAACTGATTTTTACTGAGGGTACGGTTCAACATTGTACCATTGCTCAGGGTTAGATTATTACATATTTCCTAGGTACTCTTTTCTTATAATGTCTTTGTGTTTCAAAGCTGCTAACAGAATATTCCAGGCAAAAGTTGGAAATTAAAGAACTATGGTGTTTGTGGTTTTATTTTAAATACCAATAACACACACACACACACAGAGCTTTACAGTACATATTACTCTTGTTCTGTTTGCTACACTGCAGCAGAGGTAATAAGGACTGTCAAACCATCTGATTTCGCCCACACTCAATGATTGGTTTATTACACAATTGTCTAATATGAAATAATCCCATGAAAAATAAACAAAGCATGAATCTTATTTGGGTTACAGAAAGGTCTGAATCCTTTATAACTGAATTAATTGCTAGAAAGGCTTATGAGCAGCCAATTAGCAATATTTGTATTTGTATCTGCCAGTTGGCCCAGAACTGAAAATGAGCATTAGTTTCAAGATAAAGACTATAGAGGAGGAAAAACATTCAATCAAAATCAAGAATAACCTTGAGAATTACTATCTTGAATGGAACATGCCTGATAACTGGCCAGATAATTCTATTCACCAAAACTGCCTAAGATATTGCCCAAATGTTCATTCAAAATCTGATTCTGCAGTCTTCATACAACATCCTAAAGTCTTAGGAAGCCATAGAGATATCAGCAAACTGTTCACTCGTGCCCACTGGATTTCCTGTCGAGGACTTAATTTTCCTCATTAGTCTTTCCACTTTTCATCCAGCAGTAAATAAGTTTCATACTCATTTGAATTATCTTGAAAATTTTAAGTAAATCCTGCAAGTCATCCAGTAACAAAAGCAGTAAATCAATACACTGATATCCTGCATTCTTAGAAAGGCCATTAAGGAAAACACATTCAGTCATCACTGCTTAAAAGACGGCTAGAGTGTGGCTCTACCCCAACAATGCTTCCAGGGAGACACTGTGACTCTTCAGTTCTTCTTTCCTCCACATTCTGTTCTCAAGCTGAATGTAGCCCAGCAGAGTGGAGAATCAGAGGAAGATTCTGCCATTTCTGTAAAAGGAATTTGGTCTTCAGCTTTAATGACTGAATAAATGCTGGGAACCTTATATTTCCTTTGACATGTCATCCTCCCCAAATTAACTATGAGAAAACTTACAGGTTAGGCAATCTTCTCTTAAGCAGTTATACAGTAGCTTCTGATCAAAACATGTATTTTGTGAGTTATGGCAATTTCTAAGTTTTTCTCTTAATAGAGAAGTAAATAGTTGTCTCACATGTTAGGACACAATACCAGGTTGTTCTTGGGCACTCACTCCCAGACTGGACATTTTTTCCTTTTTCTTGAATGATTTTAACAGTGAACTGCATTTTAAATGCTTTCCATGACAGACTGTACTCTTTTGGGTTACAAACTCGAAGTTGTATAGCCAAAGTGGATTTTCAGATATGCAAAGTAACATATTTTGTCTATGAAGAATGCACTCACACTTTCTTGAAGTAAATTGCAACAAAGTACTACATGATTAGAGAACAAACTTCAACGTATTTGTACCGGTAAGGAATACTGGAAAAGAAGAACAGTGGAACATTGTGTAACGCTTAGAAGGGTGTTTGAAAGCTTTCAAGTTAAGCATCATTTAAAACAGATTGTAACTAAGGATTTTCCTTTTCTATTATATATTAAGGTCTCTAAGAGCATAACTTCCATAAATAGTCAAGAATAAACTACATTCAGACCTACATACAAGCACATTTCTTGGCAGAGACAAATGAAAACTGTGATTGCTGACATCTCTTTGAAGGAAGATTTTCCCTTTTTTTTTCCTCTTCATCCCAGGCCTTGTTTTATTTATACGGCTCTGCACACTTTTTTATTTTTAATTATCCTAAGGAAAAGAAGGGGTGGAGGGAAAGAGATCTTTGTTTTCCAACTGAGACAGTGAAATACATTCCAAACCTGCTTTTGTTTTTAATTTACAGAAGCCCCCACGTCTAATCTACTAAGCCAACAAATAATCTGTTTGCCAGGTTTTACATGAGAGTCATGAGAAGTGCATAACAATTGCTGACTTTATTCTTTTTTAGGATGCACATTCATTCTCTGCCATAAGCTTGAAAAGATCCTTTTGGAGAACTTTTCACAATGAATTTATTTTTAACTATGCATTTTGTTTCCCAGGAGTTATTTCATTTTCATTTGGCTCTCTTTTCCTTAACACAAAAGCAGTTTGTTTGCCTATCTAGAAGAGAAGATGGCTGGCTCTGTATCCTTGCTCATGAAAGCAGCTGGTATCCAGAAACATGTTCCCCTCTGTAAAGAAGATACAGAGCAGATGACCATTCCCCCATATTTCCATACACAGGACAAATACAGTTTTTGTCCTTCTCTTCTTTCAAAATAACTTGATATTCAACATTTATTTAAGAGCTTAACATGTATCCTAAGATCAACCAAAGAAATTCCATGAGAGTCTGGGAGGAATAAAGTGGAAAGTGAGTGCAGGACAGCAACCCAAAAATCATCTCTAAGCCACTGTAACTGTCTGATGAACATATGTTTGCAGGCATGGCAGAAGCAGTGTTTTGCAGTGACATTTTTGGATGGTATTATCTTCTGCAAAGAAATTTCTTGTGGTGCAAATAAGTATGCTAACACACTTTATTTACTTACTTCCCCTCCATTCTGATACATCTCCTCCACCAGGCAACAATAAATCTATGACAGCAGTATTAATGAACTTAAAGATGAGAGCATGACTGAGCTACCTCCCATCTTACCCAACAACTGAGTTTTGCTGGGATCTTCACAAGTGAATCTAGGGCTCAGAATGCATTGTGTTCCTACAGAGATGCTCATTTGTCCCTTTCCTTCTCGTAACACAGGGCTCGAACTACCCAGAAGCTAATAACACTACTAGGTACTATCTTAAAGAAACTTAGAATGGAGAGAAAAGGGATAGAATCATAGAAGCATTAGGGATCAGAAGGGACCTTGAAAGATCATCTAGTCCAATCTCCCTGGCACAGCAAGATCACCTAGACCAAGTCACACAGGAAAATATCCAGGCAGGTCTTGAACACCTCCAGAGAAGGAGACTCCACAACCCCCCTGGGCAGCCTGTTCCAATGCTCCACCACCCTCACTGTGAAGAAGTTCCTTATGATATTTATATGGAACCTATCATGTTCCAGCTCGCACCCATTGCCCCTTGTCCTATCACCAGATGACATTGAGAAGAGCCTAGCTCCATCTTTCTGACACCCACCCCTCACATATTTATAGACATGAATGAGGTCACCCCTCAGCCTTCTCTTCTCCAAGCTAAAGAGACCCAGCTCCCTCAGCCTTTCCTCATAAGGAAGGTGCCCTACTTCCTTTGTTATCTTTGTTGCTCTACGCTGGACACCCTCCAGCAGCTCTGTGTCCTTCTTGAAGGGCCTTCTTTAGGTTCCCTTCTGAGGGGCCCAAAACTGGACACAATATTCCAGAAGCATCCTCACTAGTGCAGAGTAGAGAGGGAGAAGAACCTCCCCCTTCTGATGCACCCCAGGATGCTGTTGACCCTCTTGGCCACAAGAGCACATTGCTGGCTCATAGTCATCCTGCTGTCCACTAGGACCCCCAAGTCCCTTTGTCTTACTCTGCTTTCCAACAGGTCAGTCCCCAACCTATATGTCACCAAACCTTTTCCACTTCATGCACGTTCCTAGAGCATTGTGCTGAATACGACAAAGATCCTGGCTGTATGACTTTATACAGATCAAAGTAAAGAAGGAAAGGTAGGGAGACTTCAAATAGACATAAAATGATGACTGAGACAAAATTAATATTCTAGACATGTGAACAAGAATTCAGAGGAAGTGCAGAAGTATTACTAACAATTTAATTGAGTTCACATATATTTTGTCAATAAGTAAGAAGGATGTTTGGAGTCCTAGCATTTTAGATAGTAGTTTCTAACCTATATCAGAATAAAGGCATGCATTGTCTGCCAGCTATAGGCAAAAGGTCTGCCCATAGCTCTTACTTGCAGACCTGTGAGTGTAACAAAAACAATTAGTCCTCAGTTCAAAACAAATAAACTTCTAGGTGTTTGTTTACATTCCTTCAAAAAGGTGCTAGTAACTAGAACTTCACAGGCAGATGTTGATTTTAGACGAATTGTAGAATAAAGAGAATCTCACCACTTAATTTTACGGTCAGGAATTCTCATTTCACTGAAGACATTTATTTTACCAAATACTATTTGTCTAGTCCAGTCATGTGTGAGCACACTAGCCAGAAAATGTTCTGTCCTACTGAGTTTCAGAATTTAGATTTTCATAATTTTTTAAAACTAAAACAGATGTAGATTTAAAATTTTTTTAACTAATCTTACCAGGAAAATACCACCTACAATGCAGAATCAGACCTTTTTTAATTTGCACTACGCTTGTAAGACCCTCAAAGAGATTTATAACCTCTATTCACTAGGTCCTTAATCTCTCTCCCTCAAATACCTTTTTCAACTCTCTTGCCTTAAGTAAGGAAATGCAAATTCCCACTCAGAGTCACACGCTGCTATGAAGAAACTCCTTAAATCAATTTGCACATAAGCTGCATTCTGACTGTCCATTCCTAGGTATCCACCCTCCTTCTCCTCTGTAGTTAACCACCATAGTAGAGAGGCCTAAAAATTGATAGCTCTGGCATGAGAAGAAATCCCTGAAACATTCTTCATGAAGGAGGGCCACAGGGAGAGTGTAAATCTACTGGTCTAAACATACACAACTCAAAATACATCACTGCCCTATCATTTCCCTATGGTACTACAGTAACTGAGATAACTATGGTACCTTGCCTTGTCTTGCAGTTC
Source organism: Upupa epops (assembly GCA_013397515.1). NCBI lineage: Eukaryota > Metazoa > Chordata > Aves > Bucerotiformes > Upupidae > Upupa > Upupa epops. The sequence continues at coordinate 514,647 of VZRI01012213.1, read as the reverse complement.
CCCTTCATTGCATCCTTCAGCCAATGTAGTGTCATAAAATTAGATGTAATGAGTCAAAGAAATTGGTTTGCAGGAAAAATAGAGAAAGCTTGTCATTACATGATGCATTTGCCAGTGTTCAGCAATTCCCAGGCCACAAGACAGTTTAAGAAATGTAATGCAGCCTCCCACCTCCCCCTCTCCCACCCACCTCTCCTGGTCAGGCTGCTGTGCCTTCAAAGTTTCAGGGTTTTTTTGCATCTTCTGTCTTTGCATATCCCTTAAGGCACATGTTCTTCAAAGTGAGAACCACTGAAATGTAGTTTACATTAACTCACAGAACATTATAAAAAGGCAAGAAATTGTCAAGCAAGGTGACAAGATTCACACCAAAAATAATTTTGTAAACTCTGAGATGTTGTCACAACAAACCCAGAGGAAGTATTCTACTTCCTTAGCAGCCAGTAATGGAGAAGGTGACAGTAGAGCAGAAAGGAAAAATGAAGACACCCACATGCACTCAGGATGATTTTCAGATCCTCAGCTTTGTCTATACTTAGGTTGGGAGATGATTTATGATCACTAGTGTCTACTGCCAGTGCAACTGTTCACTTCAATTCTACATGTTCCTTGATGGGTTAGTTCCCTTTTCACAAATGCCATCATCACACTTTAACTGTAATAATCATGTTTGAGCTGTACTGCTACTATACTGTGCTGCCAGCCAGCTCTACTGCTCTGAAATGTCCAATGATGACAGGTAGTGTGATTGCCTGAAATCCAAGATAGAAACTCCTTTCTTAAAAATGTTTCTTAACCGACTGCTTTGTAGGGAGTGATTATTCTCAAGATCTGATGAGGAGAAACATGTGGAAATAATAAATACCCAAAGTGGCAAATCGGGGTATGGACAAAAGACTGTAAACTACAGTCAGAACAGCTTAACAAATATAGTTCAACTAGTAAGCAGGATCACTGCATGGTTCTGATTCACTGCTATTGCACAGGAAAGTAGATTGCCATGATTCAAATTATCAGTTTAAAACTGATATTACCTCTGACTCTGGAATTACAATAGGTTAGAAGCATGCACGTGAACATTTAGCAACAACCCCTTAAGCTGTAAAAGCCAAATTACTTGCTTCTGCTTCTCTAATTTTCTACCCCAATGTGTTACAAACCTGTGCTGGACCACTATTTTCGTTATCTTAGAGGCACTCATGGTTCTCAAGAGTGCTTCACACAAACAGAAACACAGTGTCAAACTTTCAGTTGTACATTTGCATCCCCAACAGCCAATGGAACTAGATTGACAGCAGTGTTTCTGCTGATGAGACCAAGGGCTGTTATCTCAGGCATTGTCTCCCCCGAGTTCCAGAACTATTTGTCCAAAGAGAACAAACTTTGATTTAAGGTCCCCCCCCATGGTGCTTTATTTCTACAGCTTCTAACAGTGTTAAATGAGACCAGTCTACTCCCATAAATGTACACAGAAGTCTCCAAAACTGTTTTGGAACACGAAACTGGCCACGACAGCTCAAGCTTAAGGAAGAGTTGCAATCAGGAGAGCTAGCCTCATTCACATAGCATTCACAATTTACCAGGTCAAGTAAAATGCCAGACAAAGTTGGCTGCAGTAGTCAAGCTTTCCAGTGCATGCTCTTCCCCTCCAAAGAGTCATCGGAACAGGACTGGCCTCCTCTTTACCTCTCTCTCACTAACACTGACAAACACTCCTGCTAAGCCAAGGTATTGCTATGTCATGGGAAGTGAATGGAAAGCACAGAATGCACAGATATAAGGGGTTTCATTAGAAGAAATCCACAGGGATAAATGCAGGAGGTACTCTGATCCCTGCACATGGCTGCAGAACAAAACATATGAGGCATTAACACTTCTGACTCTACTCTGGAGTAGAGTCAGAAAAGAACTGCACTTAAGAGGTCAGACCAGAGAGGACAGACTTCCCTCAGACCAATGACAGGGAACTTCAGCTAAACCATAGATTTATTATTTTTTTAATAACCTTTGTAAAGAGTATCCCAAGTCTAAAGTGAACAAAGCTCATACTTCCCACGGCATTTTTATTGTCAGATCAGAGTTTTAACCAGTTGATCATGTTTTTACTGTATATGAAACACAGATGTGACTTTAAGAAAAATATTCTTCACATACTTACATAAAAATGTTTCTTCTTAGCAATTGGTATCTACAAGATGTATAGGATCTTGAAATCCAGTTTAAAGCACAGAATGCACAGTGTGTGGACAGCAGCAGGACAATGTATTCTATGCAAATACTGGTTTCTCCACTGCAAGATGTATGTGAAAGTTCTGAAAAGCTTACGGTTCTGCACCAACAGTTAAATGTTCACAACAACCAGCACAAGTTTACTGAGGATCCTATTTCCCTACATGAAAACTCACCCTGACCAAGTCAGAGAGCTGTCCCATCCTGGCCTGGCCTGGCCTGGACTGAAACTCTTCAATTCCGAGTATGAACAGATGCTAAGAATTGTTAATGCTGAATCACACTAGAGAGCCTGGAAATAAGCAGAAGCATCTACTATGCAACACATCATAAAGCAAACAAAATAAGCTGAATAAAAGGTGAAGAATTAGTCAGATTCTAACAAATATTTTCCTCTTTTTAAAATTAGAGTTGCTGCTGCCATTTTGATCTTATGAAAGTTTTTGGGGCATGATCTTCTGTGACATTTAATGGGAAGCCAACGCTATTTTTATCGCAGATAAGAATGGCACTGCTGTGCAACCACTTTGTGGCCCATGTGAAAACATCTAAATAGAGAAATCAGTCTTTCCACTTTTAAACACCACTCCCATTAACAACAGCATCTGGAGCAAGTCTGGTAGTAAAATGCACGCCTAGGGAGATCACACTGTGTATGTGGCACTAAGTGAATAGTTCTGTAAAACATTTGTTTCAGAACTAGCAAAACAAAACACACACGCAAATCCCTTTCCCTCACTGTCAGTTACCAGCCACCAGCTTATTAGTGGTACCATTACAAGTACTTAGTAAACAAAGATCTGCCTTAAATTAGCTGGAGGTGAGTCACTGCTTCCTTTAAGAGGGACAGTCCAGCTCTCTGTGTGATGCAGAGACCAATGTAAGAGGGCAGCATGCAGCAATGCTAGGACACAAAATCCAGTCCATCAAGGCACTGCTTTCCACATACCCTATGGAGGCGTAGCAGAAGCTGAGATACTTAGAAAAACAGAGCATTATATTTTTATTAAAATCTACTTACTTAGCACACAACATCAAAATACTGATGACACTACACTGGAGTGCAATCACTGACTTGACACTACAACTTATAGCAGGAGCCTAATTACTCATTCAGTGAGTCCTTCAAAGTGTAGATAAGAAAACGGAGCACAGAGGAATGAATCATAGATTGGCTAGAGTTGGAAGGGACATTAAAGATCATATACTCCAAACTATCTGCCATGGGCAGGGATGCCACTCAACTAGACTTGGTTACTCAAGGCCTCATCAAACCTGTCCTTGAATACCTCCAAGTTTCTTGAAAACAGAAATACAGTGAATGACAAAACTATTCTTACAGGCAATCACAGCTTCCTGTGAGTAAAGAGGTAAAGGCCCACATTTTTATTTAAAAAGTCTACATACCAGCACCATACCTTGAGGTACATCATTCATTTTGTCTCTTGACTGACTCTCCACACCACAAGTCCAAGCCCCTTAGCACTACATACCCTAAACTCAACTTTCTTCCTTTAGCCTCTCCATTGCCCTACCTACCATGGCTCCAAAGCAGGACCCTTTCCTAATTCTGTCTACCCCACCTACTCAGCATAATTTCAATTACCTCCCAACCTTCCTGAATATATATAGACCTCATACAAAAAATTACATCACATTAGATATAAAGACAAATACCTTTTTTGGGATAGTCTGTGAGAGGTAGTGTGATATGAGAACCCTATCCAGGACAGTTTTCCAAGACTCCAGACAGTTACTTCAAGGACTGCTAATATTGGAGACAAAGCCTATATGTTAATGAAGGCTATATGTTAATTAGAAACTACTGACTTGTCTTGTGAGGTGAATTCCTGCTTTGCTAGGCCTTGGAATTAAGATTGTGTGGTCAGGACTGAAAGTTATAAAGCCATACACCCTTGTACCAAGTACTTATTACTTAGTGGCCCTGACCACTAACTCCAGGAACTGTTTCCAAGTGCACATTAGTGATGACACTATGAATTTCTCAGCTGGGGCAGGAAGATATTTTCCAGTCCCTCCACAACACACACTTTCCTCACATGCTTGTCTATCATATATTTGGGAAATAGAACCTGAATGGTAACCAAAGACTCGGTATACTCAGTGGAGATTAAAGGCTGCATGTTTAAATAGGCCGTAACTTGGGTGGGTTGGTCAAATTCTCCCTACAGTTGTTTTATTCTGGGAACCCCACAACAGAGAAAATTATTCTATCTATATTCAGATTTCAAAGTACACAGTTTTCTGAATATTTTCAATAGAAAATAACACTACTGATTTATACAGACTGTGTATAAACCTACACATGCACAAACATACATGCCCAGCCTATACATATGTATATGCAGAACTCTGTAACAGAGGAGGAGATCCTTTCATTTTGCCTTTTGGGCTGCTCACTGCAGGAATCTATCCTTGATCTTGACAGAAGTGATAGTTTATAATGAATACTTTTCCATCTTTCATGGCTGGCATCAAGGAAACACCTGGGAGTAAGATTTGTTCACTGTTATTTTGTGTATTTCTCTTCCAAACATAGTTAGCATAGTGTCTGCCTCTAACAACCATTTTAAATGTGTTTAAATATTTTATTGGTTCAGGCAAAAACAAAAGAAAACAAACAAGTAGACAAGAGAGTCTGCTATGCTGCTGCAAGTGGAAAGAGATGCTGAAAGGATAAAGAAGGTGGGTCAAAGTCAGGATATCTGCTATTGATTGTAATACTCATTAGTTAAAGTGGGTTTTTTTAGTAAAAAGGAGGATTAAGGATAGTGTGGGCCCACTGTTGAGTGAGGTGGCAGCCCTGATAATAGACAATGCAGAGAAGGCAGAAGTGCTAAATAACTTCTTTGCTTTGGTTTTTACTCCTAAGACCAGCCCTTGTGAACTCCAGACCCAAGAGGCAGGGGAGATAGCCTGTAAGAGGGAACATTTTCCAGTGGTTAAAGACGACTGAGTTTGTGATCAATGACAAAAGTTAAATATTCATAAATCTATGGGTCCTGATGGGATGCATCCAAGAGTGTTGAGAGAACTAGCTGATGTTGCTCTTCCACTCTGCATTATTTTTGAGAGCTCATGATTGCCAGGAGGGGTACCTGAGGACTGGAGGAAAGCTGATGTCACTCCAGTCTTCAAAAAGCATAAAAAGACTCTGTCCCTGGAAAGATGGAGTGGTTCATTCTGGAGGTCTTCTCTAAGTATATTGACAACAAGAAGGTAATCAGAAGTAGTCAGCATGGATTTACTAAGGAGAAATCATGTTTGACTGATTTGATAGCCTTCTATGATGTCATGACTAAATGGGTTGATGTTNCTAGCTGATGTTGCTCTTCCACTCTGCATTATTTTTGAGAGCTCATGATTGCCAGGAGGGGTACCTGAGGACTGGAGGAAAGCTGATGTCACTCCAGTCTTCAAAAAGCATAAAAAGACTCTGTCCCTGGAAAGATGGAGTGGTTCATTCTGGAGGTCTTCTCTAAGTATATTGACAACAAGAAGGTAATCAGAAGTAGTCAGCATGGATTTACTAAGGAGAAATCATGTTTGACTGATTTGATAGCCTTCTATGATGTCATGACTAAATGGGTTGATGTTGGGAGACCAGTGGATGTTGTCTACCTTGATTCTGGTAAGGCCTTTGACACAGTTCCCCCCCTAATATCCTCATAAGCAAGCTTGGGAAGTGTGGGATTGAAGAACAGCTTGTGATTTGGAATAAAAACTGGCTCAATAAGAAAGCCTGAAGAGTAGTGATTAATGGCACAAAGTCTAGCTGGAGACCTGTAACCAGTGGTGTCCCCCAGGAATCTGTGTTGGGTATGGTTTTGTTTAATATCTTTATGATCTTGAAGAAGAGATAGAGTGTCTCTTCAGCAAGTTTGCTGATGACACTAAGCTGGGCGATCTGACCAATGCACTTGATGGATTTACAGCCATTCAGGAAGAACTGGACAGACTGGAGGGATGTGCTAGGAGGAATTCAATGAGGTTTAATAAGTGCAGAGTCCTTCACCTGGAAAGGAGTAATGCAATGCATCAATACATGTTGGGGGACAATCTACTGGAGAGCACTTTTGCAGAGAAGTTCTTATGGACAATAAGTTCTTCATAGAACCTAAGAGCACATTGCTGTTCTATGAGTCTACTTGAGTAGGAGGGGTTGGACTGGATGACCCCAGAGGTCTCTTCCAAACACCTAATGATCTGTGTAGTTTTAATAGGACCTCATTTTCTGTTTGGTTACTAAGTAGAAAGAGAAAGACATAGGAATATAGTAATACCTCTCAGGAAAACGCTATTTAAAGTACTTGCATGGTCCTCAGAATCTTGGCATTCACTTGCTATTACATTCAACTACAGAACAATCCAATGAGATTCTAAGTATATTCTTCTCATCCAGCAAAGAAACTAAAGCATTAAGCAGCTGAGTTAATAAAGCTAACTGAAAGGTAGGATGTATTTTAGATTATGTGGTTTCAAATACTTTTGACTAGTTGTGTAACCTGAATGGGAAAAAACCCCTAGAACCCTGGATACATCACAAAATCAAGAATGTCTGTTCCACAGGCACAAGCTTTGTTATTCAATTTAAGTAGAGAACTTGAAACCTACAAGTAAAGCAGTTTTGTTTTCACAAGTATGAAAGTTTCATGTTGAATAGTCTTAAAACTCAAGCAGGGAGTGAAGTCTTATTCTGTCACTTCTTTGCAAAAGTATAAATTCACACATGGCAGAAAGCAGTAAAGAATCAGTCCCCTGTTCACATGCAGATTCACAGGAAGAGGCTATTTCAAGGCCACTAAAATGATACTATGAAAGTCCCGGAGCTCATGCAGACAGCTCAGGAAAGCAACTATGGACCCTGTAAATCTAAACGTCTCCCTATAGTCTACTGCTGCAGCCAAGCATGGAAAAGGTGTAGCATTGTACAGGATATTTTTGCTTCCTGTGATACCCTGCATCTTAGTCTAGGCCATCTTCAGAAAGCAGCTTTGCTGGAAGTTCAATTCCACAGCTTCAAGTGTTTTAAAACCAGAGTATATGAAAAGGGGAATAAAGGGGAGCTTCTAATTCTCTCTCTTTATGAATACTTATGAAAACATGCAGATCAAAGCCTCTTCCTCTGCAAGAAAATATCAAGCCTCCTGTAGGACTCAAAGGAAAAATATTAAAACTCATTTTATATGTCAGTTTGCATGAAGCACATGGCCTCACAACAGGCTTTTCCTTAGTTTGTAGGGAACTGCCTCAGAAATGGAATCAACCAGTCTAAACACAGCTGCTCCTGCCTGCATTAAAGGAGAAAACAGTATCAAGAATGTAACATTCCACCTGTTTCTGTCATTGCCTTAACAACCAGGTCTACCCTCATGAAAAGTACAGAGAACTGACCCTAAGTTAAACATGACCTTCTGATCTCTCTCCTTGTTTTAACAAGTATTAGATAGCCTGGTGTAGCCTGCAGTTGCTGATCATACTGAATGTTTGTTCCATCACACTGGTTTCAGGTCACAGTTGCTCTCAATCACTGTCATTTTTCCTGAAGAAGCATCATTCTTTGGCTAAAGGGCTGCCCATGTGCAATACTTAGCTGCTCTAAAAAGGGCCCATCAACACAGACAAATCTATCTGACCTGAGATTCTCTTCCTAAACTCAAAAGGGGAGCAGAGCAGGGAGTTCTGTTGAAGGGACCCTTCCTAACCTTTTTCAAAACCCAACTGGGTCCCCGAGAAATCTATTGTGCCTACAGCTATCTGAAGGGATTTTGTAAAGAGGTGCTGCTCTTTTCTCACAGGTCATTAGCGAGAGACTAAGAGGGTCATGACTCAAGCTGCAGTACGGAAGGTTTAGGATGGACATAAAGAAAAATATTTTCACTGAAAGAATAGTCAGGCCTACTCATTTAGATGTGGTGCTCAGAGATGTGGTCTAGTGGTGAACTTGGAAAAGTAGGGTTATTAATTGGACTTTATGATCTCAAGGACCTATTCCAACCTGAATGATTTTATGGCTCTATGATCAACATAATGCCACATAACACTAAGAACTCCCACAAACAGCCATAGATTTCACAAAACTCAGGGTAGTAGCATGCTTCAAACTACAGTTTTGTTTTGTTCCTTTTGCAATTATGGACATTTATAACCAGGTGGGATCTCAGGAGTAAGGGAGTCACTTTACAGTTCTGACACACAGAAGATTCATAATTTAAACAAGTAATTTAATCTTCCTGAGTCTTAGTTCCCCAGCAGTAAAAACTGGGCAGTCCATTTGTTCTGTTTTCTCATTTGCATAGGCTGTAAATGCTGAAGGACAGGGGCCATCTCTTATTGTAGATTTGTGTAGTGCCTCACACAAGTAAGATCTGAATGCAGCAGGGTCTTCAACAGCTTTCATGCTTGAAATACATTCAAAGGTTCAAGCTACCTGTCTCTCCAAGAGCTTATTACAGCAAGAGCTAAGTAAAGATTCATAATCACTGAATACAATTAGGTGTCAGGAAAAGTAGCTGCTGATAATTACCCTTCTTCCCTACACAGATTAGCAACAATAGGGCACATGGGAGAGGGAAATAAAAGCTAAACCTGTGCTTAGTAAATAAGAATACCAAAATGCTCCTAAGAAATCCTGATCCATGCAACCCCAAATTATCTACAAAATGTTCCCTTAAGTCAGCATAAATGAAGAACTATCTCATTGCTTTGTCTGGCAGGAAGAGACACCTTTTCCAAGGGAGAAATGCATGACAATCTAGAAATCCTATTAATAACATTAGAGTCCTGAACTTTAATGTATTAATGAATGGATGTGCACCCATGCTGTAATCATGAATTTCAGCATAGCCTTTGATGCTTCATTGGGCACAAAGCTCTTACAAAATGTTTGAAGTATCTGGCTGTGTAATAATGATTTATAATTCTCTTGAACCAAAGCAAAATTTGCTAGTAAAAATCATTTTTGAAATAAAAAATAAATTGTGACTGGAGGGTCTCGGTTTGTTTCAAAAAGCGATCACCCACAAGCAGCAAATTATTTAAAAAGCCACTGGTTCTAGTGTTTTGAGATAGGGAGTGTACAACTCAGAATTTCAATGTAGTGTTAATTAAGATCAGTTCATTAAAACGTCAATCTTCTAAACCAAAAAATTCTCTACCATGAGCACTAGCTGCACGTTCCTTTCCATTCAACTTTTCATGAAGAAAACTGTTTTTCCCAGTACCATGTATCCAGCTTCTATACATATAATACATTTATAAGCTTTTCCTACTACTCCTTTCCCCCTTCCTCCCATGTCTTCTGTCAGAGTTCACTTATTCTCTAAGTCATCATTGTACGCTTGTTAGATTACCACTCCACACACACACACACCCTTCCACACCCCACACTACCTGAAAAGTCTCTGAATTACATCAAAGCAGCTGTGCTCAACATGGGAAAAAAAAGTTAAAGTTTCATAAATTTTCTCTCTTCCTTTTGGTTTCAGATCAACACCCACTACAGTCAATGAAGTGCTAGGTGAACAATAGGGGTGAGACCCATACTTTTAGTTTATTACTTTAATATCATGACTGCTTCCATGTCAACACTTTGCGTAGACACTGCAAGGAAAATGGGTAGACAGAGGTGAACCTGGAAAGGACACACAGTTACTACTCTCAAAACAAGAATCTTTGCAGAAATATTTAGCAGAACTGTCCAATATTTAAAAAAGTCAAAGGAAAAAGAATGTGGTCAGTCAAAGGATATCGTAAGACTGGGGACATCCCTTTGTATTCCTCTTCAGCACTTAAAGACAAAGACAAGGAGGGGTAGGGGTGAAAAAACAAAATCAATTTTCCTCAAGTACCTCCAAGTTCTATTCTGGTTGAAGCAGTGAAGGTTGTGGGCAACATTGGTTGCCGTGACCATGAGATGGTGGAGTTCAGGGTCTAGTACAGTAGGAACAGAATACCTAGCAGAATCACAACCCTGGACTTCAGGAGGGCCAACTTTGGCCGTTTCAAGCAATTGCTAAGGGAAATCCCATGGGAGAGGGCACAGGCTGGTTATCATTCAAAGACCACTTCTTTGAAGTAAAACATAAGAGCACCCCGACAGGAAAGAAGTCAAGGAAGGGAGCCAGTAGACCTGCATGATTAAAACAAGGAGCTGCTGCACAAACTGAAGAGGAAGAAGAAAGTCTGTAGGTCATGGAAAGTTGGGATGGCCACTTGGGATGAATATAAGGCTCTGGTGAGAGAATGTAGAGATGCAACAAGGAAAGCCAAGGCCTCCTTGGAATTCAACCTTGCAAGAGAAGTCAAGGGCAACAAAAAGGGCTTCCTCAAATACATTGCAGGTAAAACTAAACCTAGAGGCAGTGTGGGACGCCTGCTGCATGAGCTGGGTGCCCTGAAGAGCAAGGATACAGAGAAAGCAGACATACTGAACACCTTCTTTGCCTCTGTCTATACTTCTGGGAACTGTCCTGATATCAAAGCCCAGACTGCTGAGGCTCCAGAGGAAGTCGAGGCAAAAGAAGAGCCTGCCTAGGTTGATGAGGACTGGGTTAGGGATGTGTTGAGCAAACTGGATGTCTAGAAATCCATGGGCCATGATGGGATGCACCTGCACATGCTAAGGGAGATGGCGGAAGTCATTGCTAAGCTACTCCTCCATCCCAGGAAAGCTGATGGAACAGTTTGTCCTGGATGCTGTCTCTAGGCACCTCAGGGACAAGAAGGTCATTAGGGACAGTCAGTATGGCTTTACCAAGGGGAAGTCATGCTTGACCAACCTGATAGCCTTTCACAAGGGCATAACCAGGTGGACAGATGATGGCAGAGCAGTGGATGTGGTCTATCTTGACGTCAGTAAGGCGTTTGACAGTCTCATATAGCGTATTCGCAGCCAGGCAGAGTGATTCTGTCCTTGTTTATTGTACCGTCTCTTCTGCTTCCCCTAGAACAGGAAAAGAACCTGAATTTCCTCTCAGAAGTCATCCCAATCATGGATAGCAACTGTGCTTACATTCAGTTCACCAATGATCAATTTAGTTCAAATTTAGGTAAAGGAACCTGTTGAAGCTGAGAAAATGAAGTTGGCTTCTCTCTGAGTCAAGCACCAAAAGTGCTTAAGCACTCAGAAACCCACAAACACTCTGTAATGAAGCAGCTTGTAAGGTCTTGAAACCACACCCTAGGTGCCAGACACAGTGGTCAGTTTGCATGCACATAGGAGACTTCTGGCTGTTTTGCAGAGTAATTGCACTTATTTTTAAGTGTGGCTTCTGTTTTTCTGTAGTTTAACATGTGTATCAGGATGTTCTTCTTGTGGCCTAGAAGTAATAGTCTGACTACTACAGAACTAAATCAATGAGGATGTAAAATATATGTAACAAATCAGAGAGCACATGCACATGATTTCTGGGCAGGAGGAGCAAACAGAGCAGTCCTATTGTAGGCTCAACTAACCCAGTAAACCCTGTAAACCTAACACAGTTCTGACATACAGCCTCTGGGCTTTGGGCAACAACATTGGGAGAGATTCTAACCTAAGCTTTAGATTTTATATTTATACATTTATTCAATTGTTTATTAAAATTACCTTAAATCACATATGCCTCAAACTGCAAGTTAAAAAGTGTTTTTTCCTTGAACTGGTGAGCTGATACTAGTATTTGTGATAAACATCAGGGTTTATTTCCTTTCTCGACCTTTACAAGGAATTCCTTTAATTTTTATTTCAAATGAAGCTGTGTTGCTAAAGGAGTTACTGCAAAGCAGAGGCAACAAGCAGTGCTTCTATGTCTACAGATTCAGTGCTGAAGAAAGGCCAGAAATCCAAGTAGTAGAACAAGATTTTAATTCGAATATATGCAGCACAGCGCAAGCTCCTAATCCTATTCCCATGGAAGACCAAGGACTAGGGTAAACATTGGCTTATTCAAGGGAATTGGTGGATTACACTGAGAAAAGAGGCTTGGATCCATCTCTGCAAGCAAGTACGGTTGTCTGTGTTATCCTCTCATTTAAAGAGCACAAGTTATTTAACTCATAGGAATCATAAGGACCATAAGTTGTTTAACTAGCTCATCTTCTGAAAGGCTTTTAGCTTGTGGAAGAATTTGTTTCTGCAGATTTCCAAAAGGTTTCCCCATACAGACAGTGTTTGCTTGGGCATAGACAGAACTCAGTGTAATGTAAATACGTTTTCAAAGTCTGGCAGTTTAGCTTCCACTCACCAAAGTCAATGAGATTCTTGCCTGGGAGATGTTCAGTCTTTTACTTTGAGGCTAAACATTTTCTCTGCTTCCACTCCATGTCTTTTAACATTTTTGTAGTAGAAGCAAGCAACTAAGCTTGGCAAAATGCCTTATCAATTTCCACTCCGAAATACAACAGAACACATTAGCTGAAATAAGAAGCCACAATTTACAAAATATGAATGACCTGTAATAAACAGCTTTAGGCAATGGGCTTAAGACAAAACCCCCCAACAAAACAAATATTATAACCAAAACCTGAAGGAAGCAAATGATACAATTTGTCCCTTCGTTACATGATAACAAGGGGTGACATTAAAACTCAGCACACACAATAAGTATCCAGCTATACTTTACTCCCACTATAGGCACAAAATTCTCCTGCTCAGCTGTAGTGCTGGAAATGACCTCAAGTGATCATGCCTACCAAAGAGGGCTGCCTAAAGTACGTGGCATGGGACTGCATCCAGGTGGGATTTGAATATCTCCAGAGAAGGAGCCTCCACATCCTCTCTAACAGCCTGTTCCAGGGCTTTTGACTCATTCTGTAAAGAAGTTTTTTTCTTCGAAATGAAACATCTTGTATTCCAGCTTGTTCCCATTGAGGTAGGCACAAGCCAACCTTATAGGGTTTAATAAGTGTAAGGTCCTGCATCTGGGGCAAGGCAATGCTAAGCACAGATACCGGCTGGGCAGTGACTGGCTGGAGAGTAGCCCTCAGGAGAGGAACTTGGGGATGCTAATGGACGAAAAGCTCAACAGGAGCCAGCAGTGTGCACTTGCAGTCCAGAAAGCAAACCAGATCCTGGGCTGCATCAGGAGAAGTGTGGGCAACAGGTAGAGGGAGGTGATTCTCCCCCTCTACTCTGCTCTGGTGAGACCCTACCTGGAGTACTGCATCCAGTTCTGGAGCCCTTATTACAAGAAGGATGTGGACGTGCTGGAGCGAGTCCAGAGGAGGGCCACAAGGATGACCAGAGGGCTGGAGCACCTCTCCTATGAGGCCAGACTGAGAGTTGGGGCTGTTCAGTCAGCAGAAGAGGAGGCTCCTAGGTGACCTTATTGTGGCTTTCCAGTATCTGAAGGGGGCTACAAAAAAGCTGAGGAGGGGCTTTTTAGGATCTCAGGTAGCAATAGGACTAGGGGGAATGGAGCAAAGCTGGAGATGGGTAGATTCAGGCTTGATATGAGGAGGAAGTCCTTCACCGTGAGAGTGGTAAGAGCCTGGAATGGGTTGCCCAAGATGATGGTTGGGGCCCCGTCCCTGGAGGTGTTTAAGGCTGGGAATGATGAGGCTCAGGCCAGCCTGATCTAGGGTGGGGTGTCCCTGCCCATGGCAGGGGGGTTGGAACTGGATGAGCCTGTGGTCCCTTCCAACCCTGACCAATTCTGTAACTTCTTCCCAGGAAGGGGGCTGCCTGGGGGGGTTGTGGAGTCTCCTTTGCTGGAGATGTTTTAAACCCACCCAGACCTGGTTGGGTTGTCCTGCTGTGGCAGGGGGATTGGACTAAGTCCCTTCTGATCCCTGATTATTCTCTGATTCATTGTCCTGTCACTGGGCATCACTGAAAACAGTTTGGCACCATCCTCCTTACAGCCACCCTTCAGAGCTTTATAGGCATGGATCAGGTCTCATTCTTCTCAAGGTTAAACAGACCCAAGTGTTCCAATCTTTTCTCATAAGAAAAGAGATGCTTCATACTACCCTTTTTTTGTTAGCTGTTCCTATGTTACAATACTCACTTCGCAAAAGTTTTAGAAAATTATGTATTTAGTAATAACTATGAAAAAAATGAGATTCATTAATAGCCCAAATCCTGTTTCACTGCAAATACCTGCAAGAGGTTTGTCTAACATTTCCTGCCAGCCTACTAACAATGAAGCAACCTATTGTTAGACAATCTCAATTTATAATTTAGAAAGCAAAGCATCCAGGTATAGGCTATTTGCTACAGTATTCAAAGTTGAGTGTATTTTAACACTGCAAGAGATTAACTTACCTATATTCCCATTGAAAACGCTGAGTTTTAAACATCTGTGTATTTGTTGCCATTTATATTTCTGCAATTTCATGTATTTTTCATATTGTTTTTTATGTAGATATTTAAACATTTAGAGTGTATATATATATATTTATATATAAATTACTCATATCATGGTTATATAGAAAGACAATAGTATCTAAGCCCCTCCTGATTATGGTTTAAGCAGGATACCAGCTTTTGATACAAGTTGATTAATATCAGCAGAAGGAATGCAGATCATTACATGGAGAACCCCAATTCCAGTTAAACACAGTACTCTCATAACAGCTTAACAACTGTATTAAATCATACTTGAACACTAGCCACCTTTACACAAAAGTTCACATCAATGCAACAGGTGTTCCAGCACTGGAGGTGCCTTAAAGCTGCCAACATTTTGAAGCCAAATATCTCATCTGAGCTCCCCAGCCAAACACAACCAGACAGCACAAGCAAGGTATATTTCACTACTTCATTGAGAAGTATAACATAGTCATTGGTTAAAATCACGCAAAGTGTAGTGAGGATTTAACAAATTATGAAACCAAGAAACTCTGCAGTGTTCCCAGGCCAGGCAGCAATGGTACGCCTGCAGAGATTCCTTGAAAGCATTCTCAGCATGGCTGAGTTGCCATCTTCTTCAGATCCTTTGACACAGACTGCCCCACACCCCTTGTCCCCAACTCCCCTTCTCCTTTTAGGGTGCTATACCTTTCCACGCTGACTTTTTCTCTCTAGAAAATTACCCACTTTGAACAATCATGTGTTTGCCTGTATCTTCTTACTTCATATCTACCACAGGTCTTCTCTAGCATCAGCAGCACAGATTAAGCAGCTATGCCATATCTGAGCTAGGTCTTGAATCATCAGTATAGAGCTTAAGCTATACCCATGGGGATAACAACAGGAGCTGCAGACAGGTCATTACATATCTCTGCTGAAACCAAGACAGTCTGGAACAGTGGAGGATTCTACGTATCAACAATGTGAAATCAGTTTCTTTCAGGATGGCATGTTTGATACAGTCATATCCAGGGATTACAATGAAGTAACACAACAATTAATCACTTCTGACTTCTAAACCAGCTTCTCTTATTGGCCTGAGGCTGTAGATCTCTACAGTCTCCTTTATGATGTTGGAACTTCAGCAAAGCAAAGATACTCATTCTCCAACTGCACATTATACAAAAACACTTGAGAATGTTCAGCTGTATCTTGCTCTTTGTGGAGAGCAGTGTCATAGTGTAGATTTACACTATCTTCAGGAGCCTTTTGGTTTTTTTTAGTTAAAAAACAGAAGGATTGTCATGTAAGTGAAGAGAGAGAAGAAATTTAAACAAAGGACCAAAGGTTTGTCCACCGCCACTATCTATATATGGTTGTATAGATGTCAAACTGAGGACAGATTTGTCTTCTCTGTGCATCTCTAGAAAATTAGATAAACCTACTTCACCTTTCAGAGTAGATACTCTGAGGTATGGTACCATCACATTTCTTTACTACTTACAGATTTACAGATAGAATGCATTCACACTACATAAGTCAAGAGTATTATTCTATTATTAGCTACTTAACACCTAGTTAAACATTACTTAACCCACTGGCACAAACCCAATACATCCCCATTAAGTTGAATATTGCTAATGCACTATTGTTTAAATTGAGCACCAGTGTAAGCAGCAACAAAAGTCATTACAGTAAATTGGTTCCCTGGGCAACATACTGGCAACCCAGGTGTCCTGATTACATGGGTTCTCATTAAATGCAGTTCACTACTTCTTAAACTATGAACTCAAGCTTATAGTGACAAAAACACCATTAAACTTTTTTGCAGCAAGCGAGGAAGTACAAACACGAGTACCAGAACATAACATGCCCATCTCCCTGCAGCAACTCCTAGATCCTTTTACAGAGCTGCATTTGCCAACTGTGTTGTGGCTTAGTCATAGACCCTAAGCACAGAAGCAGCCCTACCAAGATACTGATCTATGAGAGTACAAGAAACTATTGAAGCCAGACCATCCTCCTGCAGAGAGCTCTTTACATGACTGAAACCTTGAAAAGAGATAAGGCTTAGCACAGATGGAAGGTACTGCTCTTACAGCAAATTGTGGGACCAGAGTTTGAGATGATAATCACTTGCTATTTATCAAAGATTGTGTCTTCTGTGTAGGCCCTAGTATACCTCAGGGGGCTTAATAATAATGAGATAATACCGTGTCTCACACACCTGAAGTATTACAGATCAGCTGTGATAACATTCATATTCTTACTGCATTTTTCAGTTACTAATGTGACCAAATAGCCTGAAGCATATTAGCTTAATAACCATAAAAAATCCATAGATTTACAGTAATGTGCTACATTTCTTTCCCTTTTAGAAGACGCCCAGGCTTTGAAATGCTAACTTAAGTATTTAAATCTCTGTTCGGTGAGGGATTCATGAATTGGAAGACTTAAGAAGTTATTGTGGCTCTAAAAATCATAGGAACCGCTCCTATTAGCAACTACTTTATGCAACTTATGGACAACTTATGGTCCTTGCTCTGGGGTTAGAGATTTCATGTCTACTTTGGGATTTGTTCCTGACAATAAGAGCGCTATACGCCATTTACACAATGCAGGAGCAGTACTCGCTCTTCTGCTGGGTTTCAGAATTTAGATTAGTAACAAAACCATGAGTTATACTGGTTAAGCTATATAGATGTCATACATCAAAACACTAGTTTTACTCATTGTCCCAGTGTAATGTTACATTGAATATTTTCAACCCTGAGATGCAGTTCCCTCCACACAAACCTTTCTAGTAGAATTATATGTAGAATGAATGACATCGAGAGTTTTATTGATTCTACTTTCCATTGGTAACGAAAACCCAGGCAATTCATTCTATGGAACCTATAGCAAAATAGGAATATTATGACATCATGGAGTAAACATTAAAGATTTGTATGTTAAGCAGCAACTAGAGAAACTGAAATGAAGAATGAACTTATATGAAGAATTAAAGCACTTTACATAAATAAAGCCTGTGCCAATTCACTGGCTGTAAAAGCATGTGACACATGCAAAAGAGGAGGACCTAGGAAAACTATGCGTCTTCATTAATCATTTGTGAAGTGCTCAGAACAAGTACCATATACTGAGATGTCTAAGTGAGGCCGTCTTCCGCACCTCACTCTTTTTAACCTGCAAAGTCAATAGTCACACAACAATTTATGACAAAAATATAGCAAACCTTACACAAGAGGTCACCTAGAAGCTTTAATATGAAAAGAGGTGCCAGGAGAACAATTCTGAAGGTGACTGCTATGAATGTTTGGATGAAGGCCATTGCTACTTAAGCTCTACCAACTATAAGCAGCAAATCCACAAAACCCCTTTGTTTTAAGCTTGAAAATCTTTATGCCATTATGAAAAATTTGCTAGAGTTACCCATAAAGGACACATACCCAGTTTTAAGATGTCAAGTCTGAGGAGTGAGTGATGAGAGAGTGCTATAGTAGTTTAATTTACAAATTTTGCTAGTGTCTTGTCTTAATATGCTGATAGCTAGGTGTTGGAGGAAATTCCATCTTCCTATGTGCCAGGAAATTCTGGTATGAATGTTAATAGGAATGTTAACAAGGAATCTAGCGTTGCCAAACATGAACATTCAGAAATCTTAAAGCAGACCTTTATCAAATCATGATACGAATCCAGAAATTGTTAGGTTAGAAATATACTCAATATGAATTTCTTCCTACTGAATTTTGTTTTCCAAGACTTACATCACATTTGGAGATGTTTATGTACAACAACAGAAAAAGGGAAAAAAGGGAGATAGGCAAGAGAGGAGAAAAAGAAAACTTTTGCCTCCAGAATTAAAGAGAAATTAAGAAAAGGAGTAAAGCAAAGCAATAGCAGCTGATGAAAGAACCTGTTCTCCCCAGCCAAGTCCTTCAGACTATTTAGTTCACTATTTAGTGAACCACTGCATTTACAGTGCCTGTAAGGGTGCAAGTGCAGTTGACACAGACAGTTGTAATGCAGGTAGAAGTGCACACACAATAGGCCAGGCCAGATGCATTCTGCAAATATTCCAGTCACGGTTTACCAAGCCAAGCTCAGAGCAGCTTCAGTTTTACAGACAGGGCAAAACTATAGGCTATTAGTAGGTGGGGGGGGGTGGGGGTGGGGGTGTTGTTAAAAATCATTGCAATTTCAGTTCCTTAATCTCATGTTTAACTTTACTTCCACCTGTCTGATCACAGGAACTTCTCAGGACAGGTTGTTTTTTTTGTTAATGTCATTTTTTTATTAATGCCATTTTTTGACATCACACATATGGCAAACACAAGATAAAACCAATATCACAAGTGGTATTTGTAGGCATATTTCTCTAACAAAATGCAATACAAGTGCACAAGACAGCTGCTGAAAGCTAGTCAGCACTTGCAGTTTCCTACATACTGAAGCTACTCACTGCTGTGAGTACTTGTAACTTACTACTTGTAACTTAGAAGAAATATTGGCTACCTAGCATACCTGAAAACTCAGTTTTTTCTCAAAGAGAAAGAACAGAAATGGGCACAAGGAGAGAAAGATTAATGTACAACTGTCTTTTCTGTGACTGGGGGGGTAGGGGTTACATAGCTCCAGTACCCTCTTTTTCATTAATATTGTATTACTGAGTTTTCCCCTCCCATGATAGACCTCAGCAACACTGCAGCCATTAAGACAACATTCAGCCATGGGTTTTTCAGGTAAACAAAAGTGGAAGGGAAAAAGAAAAATGAGACATAACAGAGCACTACTTGGCACAAGAGTCTTATCACTTCCACTGCTAAATACCATAATAATGACTTCGTATTTGTGCTTATGGGCAGGAAATCTTCACTTCTTTGCCAAGGATCTCATCATAGTGTGATTATAGGAGGAGGGCATTTCAATCTGCCTTATTCCTTTAACAACAATAGCTACTTTCATAAAGTATGCGGCTCATTCAAAAGAGCACATTTTGTGGACATAGCTCCAACAAAATACAAACAATCCACATATTTACTGTGTGGACAGTCTGATACCTGCCTTGAGATTTTCAGAAGTGCTATGTTCCTGCATTTCCTGCTCATCTGAAAAGGTGAAGAACTCCTGACCCCAGCCATGTGATAAAAATAGCTCCCACCCATTTAAAAGGAAGCACTTACAAACATCTGTGGAATGCATTTGCAATCATTCAGAACATAATACATCTTTCTGAACCCAGACAACCCTCAGAACTAGTGCACTGGCCTCCTCCTGGCAACACAGCATCAGTAACAATGGTCTGATCCCTTACAACAGTTACCTGTTCCTGAACAGAGTCAGAACACGACTCCAACAAATAAAGTAAGCCTAAAGGGAAAGGAGGGTGACTGGATCTGAGATTAGACCAGAGGTGTCAGGAATTATATGCCTCTCCACATGTTGAGCTCAGCCTGGAACACACTGAACTTTGGTTTGCCTCAATTCTCACAAGAGAAAGCAGTTCCCTAACCTGTGGTGCATTCAGGGCTGGTACAGATGAGCTAGAAGAATGAGCAAACATAAATCAGTCATTTCCTTCTCCTTTGTGCCAAGCAAATCACAGAGAAGCGAATCTTTGACAGTCTAGAGGGCCTACACCTTAATTTACCAGTTAAAGACAACTTCTTACCTTTTCTGCCCCTCATATGACACCACTGACATCTCCCCTCACTCACTCACCCGAACACCACCATTGCTCATGGCTTTGTACAACACAAGAGGAGCTAAAACAGTGATCTAGAGAATAAACACTATGACAAAAGATGAGTGCAGCTGAAAAAATATACAAATACTGGGCTGTCAAGACAAACTCTATAAACTATTGTGTTTGCAACATTATGCTGCATGTTTCAGTACTTGAAGCCATATACTATATACTTTACTGATCAATTTGCATATCATATCGATCTCAAGGGTTGTATAATGTGTTTGATTTGTGGCACTTCTGCATAATTTTCTGATTAAGTTATTTAGTTAACCTATTGACCTTTACTCTTAATTAAAGATCCTATGTAAATGTTGAGCCGTAATCAACTTGCACACTACAGAGTAGAATTTACATCTTGTAGAATGTACTTACTCTTTAAGGTGTTACACTGACATTGTGAAGTATGTAATGTACATTTTCATCCTTTAAAGTTTATATTTGAGGTGCATCCTAAGAACCTAACTTAATTTCCAACAACTTTTAAACAGAACTCCCATAGGCATTTGGTTCTTTAATAAAATGCATTTGCAAAACAAAAATTCCTACTTTACTGCAAATTAAACCTGTTTTCGTATGCAACTGTTCACCTCTTGAACAGAGATACCTGTTGAACATTCAAGAATTCAGCATGAGATCAGATCTCTGCTGTATAAGCCACCATGTACACACCCAGCAACACCCTGTTCTACAGACATATGAGCACATTACATATAATGCTGGTCACCACTAAGCCATTAAAGGTACAATAGAACTGAATCTTTCTCATTAATTTGAGCAAACTGGTTGTTGAACAGAGCAAAAAATCCTAACCAACACCCTACCAGGAGTCAATGAATTGCACTATATTCTGTTTATTGTTGTTGAAAAGTCCAACTTCATTTGAATACATTCTGGCACTTGGCCAACTTACTGTAAAGCTACAGGACACCTCAATAATTCAGTAAAATGACCTGCACCATTTTCTGTGTGTGGAAATTACTGTACAGTTTCAGATACAAATATGTAGAAGCTGTAGTTACAGTCCTTACAATCACATATCCCTCATCTCTCCCTGCCTGCACACTGACGAAGAGATTAAGACTTGATTAAAATGACAGGAAGACAATGATTAGTAATTACTTTGAGCCAAAGGATGCAATATTATGCCCCTTGAGATGGTTACTGGTCCACAAGGCATAACCAAAAAAAAGCCACCTACTTACTGAATTACTGATGACTTTCAGATTAAACTATCAGTCTCTAGATGCAAAGGATATAAGTAAAAAAATAACAGTCATAGTGATATAAAACAAGCTATCATTGTCAGTATTGAGTATTTGAAGCCAAATGGGTTGCACTCTAGAGTAGCACCAAAGTAAAAGACACTTCCAAACAGTTGGAACTAAACACCTATACTTTCTGTAGAACTGCTTGCAAACTACTAGCAGTCTACATTGACTTTTGCTATAAGACAGTCCACTTTGACACTAATCTTATATGTCTTTATCTTAAGCTGACCCCATATTTTAAGTTACTCACTTTGCTTCCATATAGACAACAATCATAAGCATTTCCTTCAACAGCTAATATTCCTCTTATGTCACTTTTGAAGCTGCTGAAACAGGCAAACTGAAATCTTCCCTCAGCAAAGGATGCCAGCACATACTGTTGACTACAGCTGTCCCTGTGCTAAAATCCAGAGTGAAGCAAATAAATGGCTTCACTCAGACTGAAAGAATCAGTTCTTGCCTGCAGTATGTGCAAACGAGTCCATGCAATCAGAGAAAGAATTCACCCCTAGTTTAGGCCCAGAAACCACTAAGGCTAGAACACGTGGTGTTAAAACACTGACAGGGTATCTGGTGGCCCTTCTCACTCCATGCAGATGCAGAGTAGAAGTTTGTGGAATTAATTCAGTTTTCAGTAAGTTCATTTCCCCTTTCTTCTATCCTCAGCTTTACTTTCCACCTGCACGCTTCACTTCGGCCCCTTTTAAAAACAATGATCCGAGTCTCCTTGTTTGCACACTTTACCATTATTCTCCAAACAAGTTTCCTGCTTTGTTTCTTGTTACATTGGCTTTAACTTGTTCAGTATTAGTGCTGAATAATGCTGCTACTGAATTTCTAGAGCAACTCCTTTTTCCTCCAAAGCTTCAGCTATTTCCCAAAATATTCTATCCTTTGTAAGGGAAGAGCTGACAACACCACCATTCTTCTACCTTTGTCAACTAGAGATGTGACTGAAGAAAGAGCCCAGAATTAAAATTGAATTAGGATTATCTGAATGAGGACAATAATAATCATGAGAGTGTTTTAAAGACCAATTACTTCTATGAGAAACCAACAGACCAAATTAAGAGGCAAAAGTCCTCTTAGGAACTTCTTAGGAACTGCTATGGTAGAAACATGTTCCAGTGTAATCCATTCAGACATATCCAAGTAAAATAGCATCATTTGCTCACTAGGGCTAATTTTAATTACTTCTTCCCTAATCGCTTCTGGAAGAAGTATCAAAGTGAAAGCTCACATTGCTTCCATTGTCAGTAATGGAATAGCTGCCAGTGACTTTTTGCTAACTGTGTATGTGTGCAGTAAGAAGGCTTCTAAAGCCAGTTACCAGAGTACACAAAAAAACCTCTACACTTAAAATATTCAGCTTCCCCCACAAAGAATGCACCTTGATTAGTAAAGCGCATTAAATTTCATCTACTCAACTTTGCAGCTTGATTAGTGAAGTATGCAGCTTAATCAGCACAGCATGCAACTCATGGCAACATGCACCACCTAAAACTGAAACTAATGGTAGGACCCAACAGAATCCCCTGTATATATCTTTAAGTAAAGCATGTAGTGCAGCAGATTCAGAGCAGGCTCTTAGGTATGTAAAAGAGTGATTAAAACTTTAGTTCTGGCAACAACCTTGTGGCTTTGTAGTACATGAGCCAGCCTGTAAAGTTTCTGGAGCAGTCTGGCAATAGGAAGCTTCTTTCAGTGCAAAACCAAGCAGTCCCCTCACCAGTAATATTGGTAACTGTGACCACAGCATCAGCAGGCAGACCACAGCCAAATCCAACTTTCAATATTTAATTTTAAGAACACCCGAGAAAGCACTGCTGTCCATCCAAAACACAATTTCATTATCCCAGGGAAAGCAGGGAGAGTATTTGAAGATAGCAGGCGTGTCAGCAATTGTGGTAAATGATAATTTACATACTATCAAGCTACACACAAGAATGAGAAAGGGCTCAACTCTACACAATTAAGATCTGGACAAATTTCAAACATGAGTGAAGCTTGGATTTTAAATAATTCTAAAGTTGAAGACTGTTCAGGCAGTGTTTTGGCTTGGACTGCTTTGATGCCCAGAAACAAGCTCTGACATAATTAGGAAGTAACTTCACTTTCAGTAGACTATAACTACATGTTCTGTCCCTAGACTCTAAAGAAATACAGTTACAGCGGTACCTTTCTGTAGCTATCATTACCTAATATTTCCTTAATGGCATTTTTTCCTCTCCATGGTCATCCTATATGGTCTGAACACACTAAATCAATTCAGTGTGGTTATTTAAGGAGCAGATTCTAAGACCACTGCAGTTAATGGAAACATTGTGTGTTGTCTACTGGAGAGATGTGCAGAATATGCAGCATTTACCAGAGCATAAATCTTACTAACAGAGGTACCACTATTCACACTGTTCTTAACTCACACACATTTATTTTGGATACTACACAACACTGAGAGAAAAATAGATATGTGTCCTAAACTCCCAGACACTCAGCTGTTTCACAGTAGGACTTGATACCATTCCCATCTCAACAAACCTATAGCTGGTGACTCCTGCAACACATAGAAAAAATACTATTGTAAGACAAAGATAAAAAAATCACAATGAAGCATCCAACAAAAAAAAACCCAAAACAACCCCAAAATCCAATCTTTTTGATTTTTCACAAGGATTCACATTACTAAGAAAAATAAATATGAAACAGCATTGATCTGTTGAGGTTTCTTCTTACAGCTTCTACACAGCAAATACAAAAAACACACTGAACAAAAATCCTCAACCTTTCAATTAAGCTAATCTTCAGCTAAGACTGAAGAAAGCCTTCACTCCTCATCCATCTTTAACTGCATCCCTAAAAACCAAGCACACAGCTAGAATTGTGCTAGTACCAATTCAGACCCACTTCTGAGGGGCAATGCCTGTAGAAACAAGGATGATATGAGGCTTCACAGTTTGGAAGCGGGGACAACTGCCCAACAACTGCCAACTTGAAAATCCAAAGGTTAATTTTCAGACTGCATCTATTCTGTCAGATCTTACTAGACCGGGACTCACACTCTATCGCATTTTTGGAAATAGTTCAATTCAAAGGTGGTCTTAGAAGTCCTGTGTTGGTCCATTCATCAGGTGCCCTTCTGCTACAAAACTACGCAGAAAAAAGAACTTTGATATCCTTACACTATTTTACTCTACCACCAGCTGGGTTTTATAGTGCCTGTTGCTCACTGCTACAGATGTATGCAAATATTTTTACCACATTTTTCAAAAAAGATTAGTAGAAACTTTTCTATTTCCAAATTGCTATTTTAAACATCTTAGGTTGATAAAGTAACATAATATTTTTAGCATCTATATTTTTAAGTATGTTCTTATTGAACACTCAAATTGGAGTAGCAAATTAAAATAAACAGTATTGGCTTTTTAGAGCATTCCACTGATCACGTCCCGGTACAGTGAAGGCTAAGATGTTCTCATTCTGTGTATTTAAGCAGGAGAACTTGCAGAAAAACTTGGAAGCTCATTCAACATTAGATTGAGTAGATCAATAAAACATTAGATAAGAATTATAGACCTCAGTGAATTCACAGCACCACTGTCTAAATTGCCAGTTCAAAAGACTCCAAACTTAGCAAGCCTCAAAACACTAGTATTCCAACAAAGCAAAGTAGTCCTGAGTACTAGTCACATCATTGTGAAGGAATTTTAACCTGTATTTTTACTCAAATGCATTTTGCAGTATGCTGTATTCATCTATCCTTCTTCCAAACACAGAGTAATTCTGTTCTCTGCAAAGACTTCTACTGTTCTTTTAATTTGGCAGCCAGAGGCTTTTGCATAAATTTTTGGTCATTCTGAATGTTAAGGAAGCCATTGCTGCAGAAAGATCAAGGTAATGGCATTATTTGAAGTACACTACTTCCTGACTTTGAAACATTGCCAGTTATTCCCTATCCATTCTTGAAAACCACAGACATTAAAACATCAAGTATCTTATTAACTACAGTTGAAGTAAAGCATAAATATTAACCCATCAATGTCCTCTCTCAATTGTGTACCACAGCTGAAGAACTTTGTTCTAAAGTTTGCACAAACAGAAAAAATAATTTGAAATTTAATTTTGGAAGAACAGTGCAAGTTGAGTGTATGTGCCGAGTGTACTGTCCTGATTACTTTTGGTGGCAGTACCTTTTCCTTCAAAATGGTGTCCAAGACAAAGCCTTGGAAAATCTGCTGATTCTCGAAGCCAGGGGAGGCATATCCACCCATTAGCCTAGGAACAGTCAAAAGTTAAAGGTTATTCTGAACTCCCATTTTCCACAAATAGTCCCAAGTTGTATTGAGAAATCCTCTCAGCTATGGAAGAAAGTAAGACCAATTCAGTTACAGGAGAACTGGAAAAGAAACACAAGTATTTCCTGGTTTAGTTCAACCTAATCTCTCCCTCAAAAAAAAAAAAAAAGAAAAACAGTCCAATACTATGGTCATTGTGTCAGCGGTCAAATTTACCAGCTGGTTCTTCACAGCAGTAACAGAGAAGCAATAAACAGGGGCAAGACAACTGGCACTGATGTTACTGAACAATACCTCATTGGAGTTATTGTCTGGGATACACAAGAACAGGGGAGAGGAGGGAGTTGGGAAAAATCAGAAGCATGGGCTGATGACAACAGAAGATTAGTTTAAGAACTCATGTAGATCCAAGATATTTCAGATGTTTCCTCTCTCACAGGTATTTCCCCACTCATACTTGGAAAAATAGCTGCAGTACCACAGAATCCACCATGTGGTGTCTGTTAGCAAATATTGACTTTTTCATGGTGACTGGTGTAGGTACATCTAGATTGTGTATTTAAACATCACAGTTTTGTTTTCATTTCTTGTAAGAAGCATTTGACTGAGGTTAATGTTTTATATCAACAGAGTAAAAATAACTAATTCTGGGCCCAAAGGTCATACACATCAGCACAACTTGAGTTCTGAAGTGCTTTTAACCTTGATTTTTTCCCCTGTAAGCCAGGTCCTTTAAAATATACACTCATTTAACCCAGTCTTGCAAGCACAGAAGGGGGAAAAAAATCCAATGAAAAAACCAACCCATTTTTGCAGTTTTGGAAATCCATGATCATTTGACAATCAGAGCGGTCTAATTGTATTTGAGACAATGTCTGCCAGGAAATACACAAAACAACTACAGTTCACTATGCAGGAAGGAGCACAAATCAGAAATATCAGAGCACAAAAAAACCCAAACCAGACAGACATCTTTCCCATCTGATTCATTAGATTTCTGGCATCTCAATTAAGTTCTGACAAGCTAGTATTTCAGGCAGAGTAAAATATTGTTGTTCCACTAGGCTTGCTCCAATGTTTAGTCATAAGATCCATACAATAATAACAGAACAGTGGCCTATCTTGACCAACAGTACATTAGTTATTATCTGCAGCACAAACACCTACCACTTTATGCTAACATTTTGGCAGTTAATCTAAACATAGCACTTAAACCTACATCATAATTTTGAGATCTTACTGGGTCATTTTCCTTCCAGCTGGCACCAGTAAAAAGTATTTTATAACAAAAAAGTAAATGATTTTTTTTTTTATGAGAGGTTTTTCCCCCTTCCTTCTCTAGTGGCAGGAGCACAAGTATGATTTCAAGCACACACGACACATTTTTGAAGGCCTGCTCATGGTGATGCTAGCTGGGTGAATTACAATAAGATTTATTGTGCAGTGGTGTATGTCTAATTTTCCATCTACTGCTGGGAGCTTCAGTTGGTGGGAACTAACAGACGCCCATTATATACAGCCTGCACCAAAACCACAGTTTGAAACAAACTCTCTGGGACAGGAACTTACTGCACATGCTGGCAGGAGGACAGGGAGAAAGTTGATGAAAAGAACAAAAAAATTACTTTTTAAATGGCTTAAATGTTTGGTAACCCATCCCTTCTCCAAACTGTTTTGTGGCAAAGGGGGGAAAGTCACAACAGATTTTCCTGTTAAAAATGTGTCACATTCATTGGATATAAAACAAGACGGTTAATGACTTTTTGTCATGGTAGTAAGGTTCCCTGCTGACAGGATTCAAAATGAACAGGAGCTCACCAGAACAGAGATCTTAATACTTTATTCCCCCACCCTTTTATTCCCTCTCCATCTCCCCTGCCTCCCCAAGAACTAGAAACACAAGTCCCTTTTTAAAACAATCATCTAGAGACTGCCTTCCCTTACCTTCCTCTACCTTATTCTGTTTTTCTAAAATATTCTGTGAACACTTTGAGCTAGCTAACTTGACATAGTCCAGTTAAGGAGGAGAAAGGAAATAACTAAAGGACGGGATGAGGAAAGGGGAAAAGGCAAGACACAAAAAGGCACAAGAAAGAGCAAGGACCTGGAGAGTTTAGAGTGAAGAGGAGCCACACTGTGGGTGTTAGGATTGCCAGCAAGAGATGCATGCAGGATATGATTGCTTAGTGTTGACAGAGAGCTTGAGGAAAAGCTTTAAAATGTTTACTTCTAAGTAGTAGAAAAACCCCAGAATCAATATTACAGTAGGAGGATGCAATAACAAAGTAAATCACCTCTTCAGATCAGAGTTGGGATCCATCTATCTGAGACACAAGATACATTATTTTATGACACTAAGCACCTCATCTCACAGGTGTGGCTGGAGACAACCACATCAGTGCTTCCTTGGGAATAGCTTGTCAGGAATAGAGCAAACCACACAACACACCATACTGCTTCTGTGTCAGAGGAATCAAGACAGAAAAAAAGAACAATTGCATAGTCTTCTCCACACCTGGCACTCAGAAAAGGCATTTTACTTTAACAGGACAAATCAAGCAAAAAGTAGAAAACACACAACCACCCATAAACCTGGTGTTCTTTCTCTGGTTTGCAAACATTCATATATTCAAACACAGAATTATGCTTCAAATTTACAGGACACACCAGTGACCTAGAAATGGCATCTTCAGCTTTTGGTGTGATCTCATAAAAGGGTGTAATTTACTATCCTCATTCAATCTGCTTCAGCTATCAAATCTGAGGGCATTTTCTGGATTCCCTCAAGGGTACTAGTTCACTGTCTGTAACCTACAGTGTAGTTGCATACTCACACACAGGATGGCACTGTGAAAACTAGCCCTCGCACACCACACCTCTCCTCCACTCTGTCTCTTTGTAGGCCACAGATTCAAGACAAAGGTACATTTTTATGCCCCCAAACTGTATTTATCCACCGCAAACTGACACAATTTATTTTTATGCCTGGTTACTCAGTTATACCTTTGCATCAAGCACGGAAAGCCAGTGCCCATAAAAGCATTAATGCTATATTATGATTTTTGGAAGTTTTAGCAGCAGAGCGGCAATGCAAGCGATTGGGTGTGGTATTACAATGTGCAATGTGGTATTTCATCCTCTCCAGAGATCTGTAATTTTATGCATGCCAAAAAAAAAAAAAAAGTTAAGGAAACCTAATGTACAGAACATAAGGAACCAATTTTCTTCTTTAAGGAGAAAAACAAAACCACAACCAAGAAAAAAAACACCTTTGGGCTGTAAGCATTACAAACATCAGTCCAAATGGAACCTTTCAACAAACCAGAGCAGGGAATAAAGAGACTTGAGAAATAACCATTAATTTTTGTCTGCCTTGTCTTTGCAGCCACATCTCTCTTAATCATCACTCAATTCATTAGCGCTCTATAATTGTATGTCAGTGTGACCATAAATTCTGTGAACGCACAAACGGAGACTCCCTTGTGCCATGCTGACTGACTTGGAACAGAGGACGTCACTAGAGCTTTTCCATTGTTGTTAGATAGAACATGTCAATTAAAAAGGCCCAAAAAGACAGATAAAGTACATTTAAAGTCCACCTAAAGCCAAGTCACAAACAGACAAGCTTTCTTCAGATTTCTGCTGCAAACCCCTGCCAAAAATCCCCTTCTGATCTCTAATCAAGCAATCAGCTCAACCATATGCAGGGTAGCAAGAGCAACCCTCCACTGTCATGCTGAACACAACATGGTATTGTACAGCACAGCACTGTTCTATGTTCTGACATAGAAGCCTGACTCCAGAAATAGCATATACCTGTAGGTGATATTTAAAAAGAAAACCCACACATGTGCTTTCAAAGATCTTTAGTACAACATACACATTATGTGGACTGTAGTCTGGAATGGCATATTATATAATACAGTGCCAGACAGGCTTCTCAGCACATAGATTCAAAAAACAAGTACTAGACTTAGCACATCCTTGATGCCAGTGCCTTATTCAGGCCAGCAGGAAGGGGTCCAGAAGGGGTGTGGAACTCAGTCCTATAAAAACTGGTTATTTACATCTGCCCATTGACAGCAGGGGCTTGGAACTGCATTTTTTTCAGGTCTGTGGTTATCCAGCCTTGTGAAAAAGCTAATGATAATGGCAGCACTCTTTTCTCCACTTATTTCTCTCTTAAGAAACCTTATAATTGAGAAGCAGACTATTGAGAAACAGACTAACCATGTGCTGCTTTAGTTGCCACCAGCACAAAAG
This sequence comes from Upupa epops, assembly GCA_013397515.1. Classification (NCBI taxonomy): domain Eukaryota; kingdom Metazoa; phylum Chordata; class Aves; order Bucerotiformes; family Upupidae; genus Upupa; species Upupa epops. Next base: position 484,551 of record VZRI01012213.1, on the reverse strand, counting down.
GGCTGCAGCGCATCAGTAATATGTTCTTCCAGGTAACTGGGAAACTCTGTTGTTTTCTAGATGGGGAGAATTTCCACACCCAGAAAAAGTTCCTTAAGTTGTTGGAGGCCTTTAAAGACACTAATTTGGCACATGACAGAGTAAGATTGGCATAATTGTGCATAATTATCTATCTCAAGAAACCAGTGGATTTACAGCACACAAACCAAGATGGACAAGCTGACGTGCCCTCAGTATTGTTTTCTACAGACTGTCACCCACATCCTCAAATCTTTGTTTTTTTATTTTGTGTATAGTCCAACATAAGGAGGCAGGAAGACTGCCTCCCTTCCCTCAACACTGGCACAAGGAAATCTGGCTACACATATCTCTCTAGACCTTACAGATCTTGCCCTTATAGTCATACCTCAACAGACTGAAAAGATGGAAAAATAAAGCACTACTCTCTTCACAACTAAAATCTGCAGAGCATTTCTTTGGATAAGATCTGTTCCAAGTTACTTTGAAATGCTTCAGGACTGAAGCTATCCTACTGTCACATGCATTTCTAATAACAATAAAAGAACAATAGAAGAGACAGATATCATTATGCTCTATTGCGAGGAAAGCAGAATAAGGCAACCCAATAAAACAATTTACTGAGAAAATGAACTCCTAAAAAGCAGAGAGACAGAATATTAAGAGCACCATCTTACACTACCTCTTCCTTTATAGAGTCCTATCCAACAAAGTGAACAGACTCAGGACAGAGTCATCTAGGATGCTGCAGGTTCCAGAAATTGCCGTGAAAGGTTTTAGCATGAGTTTGTAGTAAAGACTTCTGATTTTAGATGTAAGACCTCCTTCCACAAAAGCCAAAAACAGAGTTCTCCCTCTATCTCTTTTATAGAAAAGAGGTGACCTCTTTCAAAGTGTCTTCTGTTCCCTAATGATTATGATTCTATGATTCTATTCCTAAACTTCAGCTTGTTCAGTACTTTTAAAGCACTTTAATTTCAGTGGAATTTAAACACCTTTGCTTCAAGGTCTGCCTTGAAAAGAGCTGTAAGGTGGGATTTTCCCTGTGTGGTCTTTTCAGTGGCCACTGTGAGACATAAAGCAAGATCCCTCAGTCGAAACCTTCAAGGACACTAGGAATTTACTGTTGTAGGACTGGAATTTTTCTCAGCAATTTTTCAATTGTGAATTTCAGTCATTCATACTGTAAATTGTTGTCTACTGTCTTGCACTGAGAAGAAAAAAAAGCAAGTGTAAGAAGAATGCATTCAGAAATACAAGCACATGAAATTCCTGATTAACATGAGGTAAAACTCCCAACATCCATTAGCCTAACAAGAACCCCATTTGCAGTTTAAAACAAACAAACAAACAAAAGTGCTAGAAATTACGCATCTGTTCCCATCAACTGCAGTAAAAGCTAGGAACAGGCTTGCACCCAGAAGTTACATTTTGGGTGCCAATATTATATTAATTACATTAAAAATGGAAAAGCAGAAACCCTTCTGCCTTCTTCATTTAGCTCATAACCACTTTTTTCCTATTTTTTTTAGAAAATGAGTGTTTTTCCATTTAAAAGGTGAGAGCCACTCTGTAGTTACAAGTGGTACTTTTTGACTTTCTTAATACAACCCTGTGGCTACAATTAACACAACGGATAAATAGCAGATCAAATTAAGGTCTGATCCTGGGTTACTTATAGGTGCAATCCTTGCGATAAATTGCAGGTTAAGCTGTCGGAGGTAAATGAGGAGAGATGGAAAACATGATCTACGATGCCTGAATTTTAAGTGTTCAGACATTAAAAGCAAGTGAGAGAAGAGAAGCAAGTATTGAGACAGAAAATTTCAAAATTTTCAGTGCTTTACTGATTATGATGAGATTCCAAATGTTTCTGAGATGCATGTTTCACACAAAGCTTTTAAAAGAGATAGCAAATTTGGCCTTTCTATATATGAGCTACTCAATGCTTACTTTTATCCTTCACAAGGAAATAACACTTCCAAAGAAAATAAGAACACAATTTTTTTCCTGTCATTATTCCAGAGTGCTTAAGGTTCACTTCAGAACTTCATGGTTTTTGGTGTTTAGGCAGTAAAGAAACATCAGTTGTTTCCACAATTGTCTTATTGTTGTGGAAGTCCACCATTTCACATGAATGAATGAATGAACTGAACTCATTGTACAACCTGTGATTGTCACAGGTATCTTAAGGCTGCACACCGTCTCTTCTATTTTGTTTGCAATGCAGTTGGAAACACCTTGTAAAACCAAAACATTGTAAAAGAAGTGGGCACTGTCTTAAAGCATGATCAGTCTAAGCATTTTTGAGCTGGATTCGATCAAAGAAGGCAATTTTAAAAATCCTTGTCTCAAGCATATAACATCTAACATGAATCTTACAGTTACATCTGGAAAAATACTCTGCACTTACCATCAAGTGCTGAACCAGATGCAAGTGGGAGCAGGACATACTCAGGACTCCAAAGAAACAACCTATCATCTGGAAAGAACCACCAAAACAGACAGTGCTAGTGAGCTCTTCTATAGTCTTCAGCACAGCCTCAGCATTTCCACAACATCCTGTTTGGTGGGGTGTCCACCAATGTTACTCAGACTAGACCTCGACACTAAACTTCAGAGAATGCACTTAGAGAAGGCTACACTTAGACCTCTGCCTGCTGGTGTCTCTGCTGTGAGGTAACTCCAACCTCTCTTCACGCAGGCTAGTCTCATCAAAAACCTAGGGCACCTGGAACCCTCAGCCCATGTGGCCCTTTGTACCAATGACCAACAAGACCGACTTACATGATGGAGCCTCAAGGGCAGAGCTCACTGGCACCACCAGCAGCCTGAGCCCCACTGAACACACAAACACACACAGGACAAATCCCTCAGCAGCAAAGGCTGTAGCAGAAGAAATCAGAGTGTGGGTCCAAATTTGAAGTTTCAAGCCTAGCCATGGATTTTTCTCCTGACAGGTCATACCTCATTACAACTGAAGTACACAAGCAGAAAGTTGAAGCTTCCCTACACCTGTTCCAAAGTGTTTCTGGAGAAACTTGTGCTGCCAGCACCATGATCAGAATCACAACCCCTGCTCCTCACAGCCCTTCCCTGTGGGACCAGCCCTGGCAGTGGAGCACAACTAAACTCAACTCAGATATTGCCCTCAGATCCACTGCTCCCATAGGAAGAGCCCATGGAGCTGTGGGCACATGCAACCAGGAAGTGCAGAGGATCCTGGAACAGGACCTGGAGCAAAGGACACTCCCCTGAGCACAGCTGAGCAGGCAGTTCTCATCATTCTGTCAGCCTACTCACAGTGTTGTCATTTTAGGGGTCGTCCTTAAGTAACAGATGTATTTCAGACAGCGCAAATGGTCATCAAGCAATTGATCACATGTCCTATAAACCATCACATATGCACATGGGGAGGTGTGGGAGCTGTGGTGCTGGTTCTGGTACTGCTTGCTGTGGCTTTTTTTTCCTTAAAATACCCTAAGGCTGCTGCAGTATCTGGTGCTTCCATTCTGTACCCAAGTCATATAAAATCAAAGCACTGTTTAGGGGAGTTTTACAGGCTCTGCCTGCAGGACACACTGTACAGAAACAATCACAGACATTGATGGTCCCCCACTTTTTCTTTCAACTCACATTACTGTTGTCAAAACTAGAAAATCTTGCTAGTCTCCATGGTCACTGTCCTCCAAACAGGTAGTTTGTAGCTAAAGGTTTCCTCAAAAAGCCCCTTTTTCTGTCTGATCACTCAACACGTGTCAGAAAGACATGCATTTCTTTTTGTGGGGGTGGGTGAGTTTCAAGGGATTTCTTTTTCCTCTCCAGCACTTACCCTCTAGTTTTCCAGCAGCTGTTGCTATTCTAGTGGAATTAAGTAGGTCTTGTATCAAGTGTGGATTTCCTGATGTTTGAATAAAAGACATTTTATTGTGATTGAGTAATTTGATCATTAAAATTGATGATCTCTGGATTTTCTGAATTAAGTCTGTTAAGTGCTAACCAAATCCTGAAGGAAAAAAAAAAAGGAAAAGTTTAGAATCCTAAATATTTTAGATCATATGATGAACTTGGCAATGAAGTTGTGTGTAGACAGACTATTTTCATGCTCTGATCCTCTTCCAGGGCTGTTGCAACACTCCCTACTAAGGCACTTAATTGAAAAATCAGGCTGCAAATTTAATTGCTTCTTTGTCCAAAAAACTTCATTAATCAAAATTTGGGATAGGAAAGGGCTGTACCCATGTCCAGCCCAGCCCAGTGACTGAAGATGCTGAGGAATGTGAAACTGCCACAGATGGTGGCCAGGCTCAGATGCTACTCAGCTACTATGCCCTGTTGCCACATGGCAACATGTTGAACATAAAACTACAGGACTAGGAGGACCAGTAATGTAACCTGGCAGGACAGTTAGTGTGCTTTCAATTTCATAGGTTATTTGTGACTAATTAATTGTGCGCATATAATCCCACTAAAGACATTATAGATACCACAGAAGCTTGGTGGCAGAAATACCTTTCCTCTTTCTGACTGCAGTATCTTGCAGGCAGGGGTCCAGCTGCCAATGCATGGATCATAGCACAATAGTTATATTTTTCTGATTTACTGATATAGTCCTGTGTGGCCTGGCTTGAAAAGGAGCTTAGTCGCATGTCTGAAGTGTAGGTATGTCATTCATAAAATTAAAACTGGATGCTGTGGAAATAATGTAAGAGCAAGGGGGGGGTTCTACTTAATGATCCAGGTTTTGAGCTTTCATCCCACATTTCATTCCTAATGCAAAAATCTTAGTTGGTTTCTTCACACATAACTGCTAGTAGCTAATTAACCTAATGTGGCATTAAAAAAATCAATATTAATTTCTATTGTATTTTGATTATTTAAGAGGAATTTTTAAAGTACTAATAAAGTTTTCTTACCAAGTTGATCCTTTGCTGATGAGCTACAAGTTCTAAATATGTTTTAATACAAGTGCAGAAGCTTTTAAAGTCTATGGTGCCAATTAAAGTATCCCTAAGTAGTTTTTAATACAATTGACCACAGTAATTTCTGCAGTGTGATAATGTTTTACTGTGTCAATCATCAGGCATTAATATAAGGCAGAACAGCTCTGAAGAAATTTAACTGTCATGTCAAGAACTCAAATGCTAACCTGCAACAGACCTGATATTATTAGAACTACTAAGAGTCAGATTCCAATTAATCTACAGATTTAACAGTCCTCCACTGTAGAGGATCTTGATACAATTAAGCAATAATAGATGGCAGGAAGAATACTTCCTGGCAGTTAATGACCAATGGCAGTATTTGAAGGCTTTTAACCCAGTTGGTCATTAACTGCTCAGTGACACAACCTGGAGCTCATATTTTCTATTGTAAACTGTATATTAAAGAAATAAATCAACTAGTGCTTTCCATTCCTTTCTCCCCTGCTTTTGTCCCATGAAAGCTGCTGCCTTTGGGCTACTGTATTGGTCACCACAGGCAAATCCTGGTGCAAAGGGGAATCAGACTGCCACACTGAACCTTTTAAACCCAAAACCTCCTAATGGCAGTGCGTCCTCTGGGCTCCCAATGAACATGCCACTGCAGCTGGTGAGGGGAGTTTGTGTTCTGAGACTGTTGCAGCACTGAGAGAAGCGTGTCCAGAGGAGGGAGAATGGACCCAAGCAGCAGGAGCACTTCAGTTCTCATCTTGGTTGTGTTTTGTTATTCACTTGTTGCCAAAGAAATGGCTTGGCTTCACGTGTGGTCCTTCCTGTGATGACAACAATAACAATGATAATTTAGGAGGCCAAGAGGCTTATTTATTACTCACCCAGCACTGTGCTATCTTTCCCTTGCAGTGACCTGATGCATACGCTGTACTATTAGTAACATTTATGAAGGCTACAATGGCCATTTAGAGTGACAGCATGGCTGGCACAGTGAAGCCAGTTGCTCAGAGCTGTTGTCCTTGGGAAAGAAAAAGGATGTGTGGAAGCAGCACCATATCCTTCATGGTAATGCATGTGTAATGTTTTCAATTGACATCTAAAAGTGTGAAATAAACATTTTGTCTCCTACTGCTGCAGGAAGCAATGACTTCTGTCCGTCATTCTTCAGCGTGGTTTTCATTGTGCCAGTGTTACAGCCCCACTGACACCATCAGTGTTTCCCAGATTACTCATCACTATTCATATCTGCAGATGCCAGCAAGAAAAGGACACAAATCATGTGGCAAGGGGTGTGTGGGAAAAACAAAGAAAAAGCAATAATTTGGAAGGCATATGTTGGCTGAAGCAGAGTGATATGGAAATACAACAGCAGAGCACTGGACCCCATTTCAGAAGATTCGTACCTAATTCTGTTTTACAAACTTATGATATGGCCATTGCCACCTTTTGTGAAACTGTTCCAGATGCAGTAGCAGAAATACTGCCTTCTCCTCAAGACCACTTTAATGTTGTATTTTGGCTGAGTAACTTGTTGATTCCTTACCAGAAACCAAAGCTTAAAAGTCAGTCTATATTTTTTCATTATAACGTGTTGATTAGAAATTCCACTACATCCACTTCTGACCCAGAGAAGTTCCATCATACAGATTCACGATGCAGCGTGCAATTTGTAATAGTTTCATATATGATGATTTCTCCAGAGCAGATTCTTTTCCACTTACAAGTTTCAGCGTGGTTTGTACAATAACTGAAACTAGGCTGAAATCTGATGTAATGCATAATCAAAATGTTCTGTTACATTATAGTACAGGACCCGTCCATGTCATTTATTCTTTTTCTATGAGAACCATGACTAATTGATAAGTCAAAAGCCAATCATAATACACAAATGGCAGCTGTTTACTGACATGGCAATATGACAACTATACGGTTTTTTGTTGTCAACTTTGGTTAGTTTGTTTAATATTATGTGCAGCAGAAAAGAGGAAGAAAAAGAAAGAAGAAACATGAGAATATTTTCTCTCCTTTCCACTCAATAAAAGTCCTTTAGAGATTATATTGCAACTAATGGTGCTTCCTGCTTACCAAGTTGACTCTACTCAATGCATATTACCAAATTAGGTTGGTTATCATGCATGTCTTTTACAGCATATGGTGTTAATGGATTTCAGAGGCCTTTGTAGAATGGAAAGACATGGAGAAAACCTAAGAGCTGGAAGATTCAGCTGCTAAATTTAAGGAGGCCAGCTGAACAGGACCAGACACATTTTCCTGTCCATCAACTCATTACAGTCAACGTTTAATACTAGCTTCAAAAGAATAAGGGATGCATAGAATAAGTCACACACATCTCATAAAACAAAATTTATCTTTAATTTGTAAGTGTCAACAGCAGTACAAAAGATGGAGTGATGGTGAATAGATTAGGGGTAGAGAGGACAGTCTTGAGGTAAATGAGCATAAATAGGCAGTCTTATAGACACTCCCCTGAGGGGTCTAAACCCCTGTCATGGCATATACTGTATCACCCAAAGATGACATGTTTAACATATCAGGAAAGCACCTTGTGCAAAAAAAAAAAAGAAAAAAACACAAACGAAATATATCCCCCCCACCCAAAACATGAAGGTAAGGTGCCAACGTACACCAGAACATACTGTATATGGACAGTGTCTTTCAATTTTGTCTTTTCCATTAATAACAGAGGCAGAGGAGGAGAAGACTCTTAAAAGTACCACTGAAAGATTATTTAATATTTAATTTACCTCACGTCAATACTGCACAACAAAATCCAAGAAGTGTCTTTATGCAATGAAGCAGAGCTAAGAATAACTGCTCTCTTTTTAAAATTGAGAGCAGAATTTTTTTTTTTAAACTGGTATCCTTAGCAAATATTTTTTTTTTTACTGTATCAAGAGGAGAGTGTGAGATGTGATGGCAACCTTTAAGTTCATTTAAAAACTTTACACTGGACTGTACAAGATTTTTTTGATAAACTATTTACATTTTCAGACTTTAAAACATATTCAAAGCAGCAATAGACACTAGTTTTTCCTCTAAACGCCCAAATAATTACCGGCCATCGGCCCAGGTAGGTACCTGCATTGTATGTAGTACTTCTACAAAGAAAACCTGCCCATTAGGTTAGCCAGTGGGTGTCCAACAAGCAGCCCTGGCCGTTACTAGCTGCACCCACAATGTTGCTATAGGAATCAAAGCATAGTACCTTGACGAAAGTCTCAGTTGTCCCAACAGCTCTACACAAACTTTACAATTTGAAACAGCAGCTAGCATGTCAGTCCAGCATGTCAGTGAATTGTGCTGATTAAATTAACATAGAGTACAATCTCACAATATACATCACAAACAAATTACAATGTCAGGAAATAAGAGTTACAGTAAGATAAGTTATGTAGTAACAGCTTATAAGCTTGTCTTAATGTAATAAAAAAATTTTTACATGGGAAATACAATAATGAATGAACATAAATGCTAAGTATTCTAGTTTGCTACAAGCTGAAGAAGGTTACAAGGAAAAAAACCCCTTTGCTTTCTAAAAAGCAAAACACAAATGACAAAGGAAGACAAACGGGAATGCACACTAGCAGGTCTGCAATGTGCAGCATACAAACAGTTAAATATTTGCACATTCTCCATACTCCAAGAGCACCAAGGACCTCACTTGTGGTTTTTAGAAAGCAGAAATTACAAAGCGAGCCATATCACTAAGTTGCTTTATAGCTTTCATATTGCCATAAATACCAATTGGATACGTTTTCCTTTAGCCCTGATCCCCCCATCCCACCCCCTTTATACCCAGTGTGTAAAATCTCAGAATACTTTGTCACCATTTCCAACAAATCTGGTAGTGAAAAAAGGGCAATGGGTTAAAATTAAATATATTGCATACGCATGTTTTTCCTTCTGTAGCAGGACAATTACATTATACAAAAAATGAAGTTTGATCTGAGAAAAATCACAGATTAATGGGTTATATAAAAAACCAACAGTTGGGGGACTTCTTTTTTTTAAAGAAAAAAGTGTATTTTCTAAAATATCAAATAAGGTTATATATTATTTTTTTTTTAGAAAGAACATGCTTAAGTGCCAACTCGAATCTTAGGAAGCATGCAAAACAACAAGAGTCCAAGCCCATTCATTAACTTCTCATAAAAACATGAAGAACTCTATTGTACATTCTGCTGGCTGCATCTCCAGTGCAGTTGTTCGCACTGTGGCCCTGGCTCAGCAAAGTTTGTGCCGTCTAACACCAATGCTTTACTGGTCCTCATGACCACCATGGAAGTACAATATGCTTAATATTAAGCAGGTTGATATGTGTTTTACTGGGGAAGGGTGTGGGATGTTCATCTTGTAGTATGTTTTGCTAGGAAATCAATTAATTTGATATGCCATGCCCTTTGATACGACCAAAAAAAACAAACCGGAGAGCCAACTCAGAGAGAGAACTATGGTCTAGATTGTATTAGGAGATGGTTGTGTTTGTACTCAGAGCAGGAACTGCCCACAGCTGATTGCTGTGCACTCTACACAGGGTACTGCATTTGTTGTAACTAATGCTGCTGGATTTTTTTGTGTTCCCATCCCAGAGTAATGCCTTCTTTTGCCCTCCCTCTGCCTCATGCTGCACCTGAATATGCTAATGTAGAAGCACGTTGCGATCCCATGTTTTCTTAGAAGACCATTTCACAAGCTAAATGGTGATGCCAAATATACGGGCAGACTAGAAATGGGCCACTTTGGAAGAGTAATTGTTCCATGTAAACCTGAACCCTAGAAAGCAGTTCTGTTTCCATTAAGACTTTCATCTTACAGTTATATGAAATATGAAGTGAACTCTTCTATCTGGTATGAGACTATTTTGAGAGTGTTCTCTTGAAAATAAGTATTTGATAATTTTCCAGAAAGAAAATATATTGTGTCTGTTAGTTAAATAAACTGTCTGTTCGCAGAGAAAATAGTATTAGTACATGTGTGCATTACCTGAATGGAGTTGCTGATTTTTTTTCAGAGTTATTGAGTTGGGGCTCAAACACAATGCTTAAAAAAGCAATTTCACAAGTCCACTTTGTGTATTGTGTGTACACTTTCCCCTGGTGTATGGCAAAACAGGATTTAATGAGTGTAGAAAATAAAGGTTTGGTATTATTAAGTCTTGACTGCATTGCAAGGATCATCTTAGTTGTGATAATCTTTCCAGAGATGTGCTTTTGACTTCCAAATGCTATTCTCATTAGGGAGCAAAATACCTCCTCAGTTTTACTTGGATTCAGAAGACTGTATTTCCTATTAAATATATCAGAAATTCGGTAGGCTTAATGTATCCTGTGTTTGTGTAATATGCTACTAGAAATCAGTGAGAGCACAAGTGAGGCATCTTGCTGTCCCAGCTACAGGTCCACAATACTGTGCTCACACTGCAGGTGTAAATTCAGCATCTACATGAGGTACAGTGACTTGTCAGCATTTAATATGGACCAACATACACTAATATAGAACAAAAGTAAATACATAACTTATACTTCACTAAGTATCCATGAACAAAAAATAAAATTCTATTTCCTATGTTATATTTACAGAATTAAAAATAATTCTAAAATGAGATGGTAAGTTCATAAAAAACTTTGTTTTGAGCTCCAATTAATAAGGTAAAAATGTTGTGTTTTATCCTTATGATTGTCCTTCCTTGATTTCTACTGACATTTTAGAGCCAATGTCGGCTAATAAATAGAATAAAATGCTCATGTGCACAATTCAGATTCAAATATGCCTCTCACTCCTCCCAGCCAATAAATGCAACTTTTACCAGCTAGCAATTCCTGAACAGCCAGTCATTTTCAAGAATGTGGCTTTAACATATGGAGCATCAGCACTGAGCAGGGCTGGAGCTAAAACAAAGTGTTCATACATACATGTATTTTGCATAAATAAATGAAATAACAAGACATAAAAATGACTCAAATCCGGCAACTGTGAGGCAGGCCCACACGAGTCGAAACAGATGACTTTTGTTCATGTAGTTTTCGTACAACAGTTTCACATTAGTCAGAAGTGATAAAAAATACCATTTATATCCAGTGCTTATAACACTTATGAAACAACATCTGTGAGTGTGTGTTTGTACTACAAGCAAAATCAAGTTTCAGTCCTAAAGAACAGTCCTTTGTTCTCCACAAGCCTGTTGAATATTATTTTGGCATGGTCATAAAATTAAAAAAAAAAAAAATTAAACAACTAATCTAAATGTTTGCCTTTGTGCAAAAACATAATTACATAAAATACAATACTAGCAATACAGCATTCTACCTATGCAACAAAACCAGGAGAAAAAGAGCAAGAGAAAGAAAGTGACAGGGGAGGGAGGATACTTCTAACTGGAGAATTATGTAAGACATTAATAAATAGTCATTTTTTAAGGAAATAACAGTAACCTCCCCCCAAGCTGAATGTGTTAAAACCTGTTCAAATTACCAAGCAATTATAAGAACAAAAACCACTTTCTATCAGTACCTTAGCCAGCTTAAAGAGGGCGGTCACCAGCTAATGACACAGCATATGCCTTTAAAGTCTTGGCTAGATCAGTTTATTGCTTATTAGACATGGACTCAGAACACATTTAAATAAATATTAAAAATATAGCATTTTGTTCCAAATTACAAAATGGTCAGAGAAATTTGACCATTGTGTTTCTATGCCATTATCTTTATAAATTGTCCTGTAAATTGAACAATATTTCTTTTTCTTGGGGGTTGTTCTTGCACACTTCAATGTGATTCCTACAGTGGCAACAATGGCTATCTCAGCTCAAACAGGTATTAGTGGGGCTATGAGGAAAATGACTGTTCCCAGTACAGCATCCTGTCATTGCAACTCACATGAATTTCTGCAGGACAGAATGATAGCAAACGGATAGCCAGTGTTAACACTACTCCTTTTTCATTGGCTGGGCCCTAAACAAAGCCCTTTCAGCACTGTGGGAAGATTCGCACAGACTTCAAGAGGAGCTACTCTAGGCCCACTCACACCTCTCAGCTCCAGTCTGAATTTATCACCAATGTGCTGAACATATCCAATTTAACATAAAAGCTGAAGGAATTGACGAGCTTCAGCACATGTATTCGTCAGGCCCATTGGATCTGCATACAGTGATATATTTGTGAAGAGGGGGAAAAATAAGGGAAATTTCACCTATATCTCTGAAATGTAATAAATTTACAGTCTTTGAATGTCTTCCACATATATTTCCCAGATTTTCTCTAGCAATTACATTGTTTCTAGTAGTAAAATACACATTTTAGTTTGTATAGCACCTTACATCCAAAGATCCCAACGCACTTGACATGCATTCATCAAGACCTGGCTCATGTACCCACGTGACTAATATCCAATAAATATTTTTGATGTACCATTTTCCCAGCTTTGCATTTTAGATATCTGTGTGGTCTTCCCTCCCCGCCTAGGAGCGTCACATATAAATCACTGCATAAATCAGGTAGCAAACAGTTCCCCAGGTGACAACAGGAACATGATGTACGAAGTCATGATTCACTGCAGGATTTTACAGGCCCTAAAAATTCATCACAGAGGACTCTACACACATTTTGGGTATTAACATCTGTCTTTGCTGTCTAAGTATAGAGGTTTAACTATAAACACAGTTTTTTAGGATATTTGTACTGTATGTACATATAAAAGTACTCAATTTTGCATTATGTATAGCAGAGTGTTTCCACATGCTCCTTAAACATACAGTGTCACAAGAACAACTGCAGTCATAAATGTCGTGTGCATTTTACTAGCAGGTGCACTTTTATTTTCAATTACTAAGTTATTCAGGAGAGGAGAAAGAAGGGGCTCTTAAAGATATCAGTAAGGAATTGTAAGTGTGATGCCACCAACAGTACTTTTAAAAATAAATATTAAGGATTTGGACCCTTGACATTCTGGAATGAATAAATTATTTAAGAGAAAATATGTTAAGACTGAATGCAAGGGTTAGAAGCAGAGGGATGGAGAATGTAATCAGAGGTGGCCTCACACTGCTAAGACAGGCCCGTCCATAGCTGGTGATCGCTCTTTTGTGCTTACTTAAAATTTCACACTAATGGCACATCAAGAGGCAAAAGCAATTGGGCACATGCACTATGGCAACCATGTTCACTACTTAAGAATATCCTGTCTCCAGATTCCTGAGTACTTTACCATATTCTGGAAAAAATTAGGTTTTATACATAACTTTTTTAAGATGCCAAAGGATTGTCTAAGACTTTACAGTGTCTCTTTTAAGACTTTCTTTTTTAAATGTTAAGATTCAAAACTTATGAAAAGTTTGGCACATCAGATTTTCAGCTATACATATGGAAAAACAATGGAATTCAGAGACTATTTTTTCAAGACAAGCTACAATGCACAAATGTGCACACTAGCGGACTTGTTCTGTTTCACAATATGAAATCTGCAGTTTTTTGTTTTCTAAAATAATCCAGAATAAAAACACATTCACAACCTGTAGGCTGGCACAGCATACCTGAGTGAGAATGTAAAACCCCCATCTAAAACAGTAACTTAAACCTTTATCAGCATCCAAACGGAAAAAGACAAAAGGTAAGACTTGTAAGACAGCTATTGATTCATATAAGTTTTCAAGTCCTGATGTCTGATATTTAATATATGTCTTCATCTAAATTAAAAAACAAAAACAAAAAACCAAGTTCATGAAAAATTTGGGAAACAATCTGTCTCACACATTAAGAAACACTTAAGACCATTCTGCTGATGTAACTGTAGGAGCCACACATGCATGCAGGCTCTTTTAGAACTTTTGTTCAAAAAAAACCCCAGAAAACCCAAAAGAGTCTGAGTACTTTAATTCTGTGAACACTCCTCAGTTGGCACTGACTGCCTCATGGGCTTCATTTTCACTGCTATAGTCTGATTTGGGATCATCCTCATAGTCCTCGTACATTTCTATTTCATCCTCTCCATTTATCATTTCATTTCCAGCAAGGCTTCCGCTGTCCGTCTTCATACCATAAGTGCTCTGAATGACGGGGATGCTGGGCTCAGGGCTGGCAGAGGTGCTCGAGCAATCTGATGTCATCTGAGGTGATGGCGTGGTAGTTGCCATGGTAATAGCACCAGGATAGACAACACCTGTTCCTGTCGTGATTGGAATTTGAGGCTGTTGTCTGGAAGGAAAAACAAGAGGGGAATGTGATTTCCTATATTCAGAGGAAGGAAGACCAATGTGGCAGGTGGTTTCCTAGAAAGGCTGCAAGCATTCCTACAGAGTTTACAGATTGACTCATCTTAGTTCCCCCCAAGGACAACTGGGGAGTAAACTGTTTAGTAACTACCAGACATTGATTCTTTTCTGTATTTTATGTGTTTATTTAAACCATATTGCAAACTAGCTCTTGGATAGAGATCACTGAAAGGTTTCAGACACCTATATGGTGCCTAATTGTAGACATCATGTATCCAAAACCTAAATCCTCTAAAGGGTCGTGTCTCCACAGATGAGGTGACCTCATGATTACCTATCTAAATGCAAGTATGTCATTTCCTGTTACAGTGCTAGGTAGACTCCTACATCACTTAGAAATACTTCTGATATGTTATTGCTGGATTTTGATTTTTATATAAATCCTCAATCAGAGTGCCATTGGTTCTTCAGAATTTAATGTGCAAGGCTTTTTGAAAAAAAGTGCTTTTAAAAAAAAGGATACATGGGGTTTTTTTTCTCCTATAGTAACAGACAGTCCACAGAAATTAAAACTTCTGTCTGAGGACTCAGTGTCAGATCTGATTTATTTTGACAATGCAAATACATGGGAAAACTCAATTAAGGGTGCACTACCTCTACTTGTAACATAACTTTCCTTCTGTTATCTAACTTTACATTAGGTAATGTTATCTTTTGTGTGTGTGTGTGATTTAAACATAGTAAAGCAATATCACATTTCAACTAAAATAGGCTTATATTGTTGCAAGTTTTACTGTAAGCATATGTACAGTTGTCCTAAGTGATGCAATGTCTCCTCTTACAGTGTGGATTGTATATCCAAGTGCTTTGCTGTGTAAAGGTCAGGTTGTTGAACCCCTTTCATGGCTAAGCATTTATTTGCTACAAATAATTAAAATACTCATACAACTCTTTTCATATTATTTTTGAATCATTACCTTCAGCAACAGTAAGAAAAAAGAAGGGTAAGAATGAAGAGAAACTCCATAGCACTGTAAATGTAACATGGAAATACCTAAGTGCATGGAAGATGCTGTTTCAGTACCGCCTAGTTATTGAACTTACATGCCTATTTGTATAATCTGTTTATGGAATCGTGTAATTCAATATATTCCCAACCTTCTCTAGAGTAGTATTGACCAGATATTAGAGAACTATTATATAATTTTAGCAGGAGAAAGAATGCTAGATGTGTTAGAATATTCTAACAAATCTGTAATTCCTTGACCACTTTGCCATTTTATGCCAAAATTCAAAAGGATGTTGCATAAACCAGTCTCTCACAAATCCTGGCCAAATCAATTAACAAAATCATGTAAAGCTTATTTGCAAGATACTAATCATTGAGACTTTATACTTTATTGATCAAACTCTAATTTTGATATATGACACTACAGTTACTGGGAAACTGAAGTCCTTCAGGATTGGGAACAAATACAGACATCCAATCATGCACACTATGTGTAAGGTCATATTTAAAATAGTAGCTCTTAGTGTCATTGCTGGTACTACTAGTCCAACTCTTGTCACTGTTGTAGGCTGTGCACTGCTTGAGAAATTCAAACATCTGTTGTGTAAGTATGGTACACCTGGATAGCAGTGAGCAAAAACATTGCAGTAATTCATTTGGCACAGTCATTATACTCCTGTTTGCAAATGATGATTTGCAGATGATTTAAAAACAGCTAGGCATTTTTCACTAAATTTTCACTTTTAAAATGGTCTGCTAAATGTTCTGTGAAAACAATTTTCAGCCAATGAATTTGCTTGCAAGTAATTTTCATCAAACATCTTTCAATACTTTATCCATAAAATTGAATGCCCCTACCTCACATGGGAACATTTCTGGTTTAGGACTGTTGTTGAGAGTATAAACTCTTACTGTTAAAAACCCACATGTATCTCCTCCACAACTTTTATACACAGAAACCGTTCACAGTAATGACTGCTTCAACACAGCAAAGGAAAAAGCAAGCCACAAATGGACACAGTAAAATTCTACATAGTTGTCACCAGGCCATATACACTTAATTCTCTTTAATCTGCCCATTTAACAGCTGCTGGTACTAGTCTTTTTCCTGGTATTTCTTAATCATTAATAAATTCACATACCAAAGCATCCCAAATCATTCAGCAAACACCACCACAATATTAATGTTAAAAGACGCTTTGAGAAAAGTAGGTTTTGCAACTACTCTGAAAAGAACTATATAATATACTGAAAGAATAATTAAGTGCAATCTGCTGTTGTGTATTAGATGAGACAAAGGGTCAGAACCCTAATATGCTCTCCTACCCTTCTTCCAAAAAAAAAATTTCTGGAAAAAACTGTTCAGAACAAAGCTATGAAGTGCCAATAACATGATGGTTGTTTGCATTATGCTCCAAAGTACAGACCAAGTTTAAAAAAATCAGATTTTTTTCAAATGCTTAACAAGTCAGCAAAACTCCTTTGTTTATCCTCATTGCAGTAGGAAAGGGTGTATTTGTCCAAGTATCATCCATTCCAAAGTATGAAGGGAGCAGGTCAACCAAGCATAATGAAGACAGATTTAGATATTGCATTTGCTTGAGAATGCACCAAATGCATGCTAAACAATAGAATTAATCTAACTGTTAAAGAACTAGTCCTGGGTAGCAGCAAAGTTAAAGTCTTACTGCATTTGTCATTCATAAATGCAGTTCTTTTTTACACAAACAAAAATCAGACACGGTGTACATGCCTGCTGCTGAGTGGGTAATGACGGTGAGCTTTAAATTACCCATATCTCACCATGGAACTGTAAATATGTTGTAACTGTACCACATAAATGGGAAGTGTCTCAAATTGCTACCCATTTCATAGCATAAATTTGCTAGTACTTAAACATGGGCACCTACACACCCCCAGCAAGTGAACACCTATCTCTCACTTGAACCCTGCTATTATTTAGAGCTGATCAGGTTGCTACTGTGAATTCTGCTCAGATTGCTACATTACACCCAGAAAGCCTTATCTTAAGATATCATAAACTATATGGATAGCATATGTTACTGGAGATGAGTGCTATCATTTTCTAAGTAATTAAATTTTATAGCATGAGGAAGAGTGAAAAAATCAGAGCACTTATTTAAATTTTAACCACTCTGTGAAAAAAAGAGTTGGAGTTTCTACCTGAAGATTCTGGCCATTACAGGGTTTTTTTTATTTGTAGTTCTTATAAAAAATACTAACATGAATGCCTATAGCATTAAATTTTCCATGTTTAATCTATTTAGCTAGAGTTTGGCCTATCACGGGATCTTGGAATGAGGAGATAAAACCATACTTTACTTCAAGCTACAGGTTGCAATTCATCTCAGTTGACAGTGTATAAAGCAAGACTGTTGTCTGCCTGGCTAAGATTTCCAGAACCTAACATTAATCTTCCTGTCTTTTCGTATCTGTGAGGAACCAGTGACACGGCTATATACCCTGGCTTCAAACCACTCTTGCCTCCATCATCTCTGCCAAAGAAACCTTTTTGTGGCCAGTTACTACAGGTCACTTGCCTTTCTGTTCTGCCAGCATTGTTAACACATCTGTCTGGTGTGAGGCCAAAGATTTGGCCCAAAATAGTTAAGTAAATGTAAAAAAAGAGGTAACATAAAAATTCTTAGAACAGTTGACCACTCACTAGTTTGTGGCATAAATATTCTCGGGATTTTCTGCTTTTGACTTTTACAAAAATAGCTAAACATTTAAGTTGGCAAATTACCACTGTTTTCTGATTCTTTTCCTACTCTATTGTGACAGCTCTTTAAATGACTGAAGGAAAATAGATTGCATTAAGGAAAATGCTTGTATGCTACACAACCCTAAAATGTACATCCCCATAAGGAATGAAATAGCAGTAAATCTCACAAAATCATCCATTGTGGACTTGCTTTAAGTTCAAGCTACAGGAGTATAATATTACAGCCTTATTCAAGACTAGCAACACTCAGACTATATATGTACAGTTCTTACAAATGCTATAAAATCTTTATTCTAAACATCTTACACTGGTAAAACACACACAGATCGTTACTGCTTACATAATTTTGCAGAGAAACATATATATCATATACACATATTTAGAGTATATTAGACAGAAAAAATGACTGAGGTTTGAATTATATCTGTAAGACAAGGCAACAAAAGACTCAAAATGTTTGAATTTATGGTTTATGTACAACCCATTTCATAGTTCACTTTTATTTATACATTACAAAAGTATTATTGAAGGTGAATTGCAAATCACTTTTATTGGAGAATAATATTTATATTCTTTAATTCAGTAATTCATTTATCACAACTTCCAATTAATCATTTAATTATGAAAACCAACTCAGTTATTTTAAAGACATAGCTGGCTTCAGATTCAACTTCCATTAGATTAAAATCAGCAATTTTTAAATATAATCTGCATTAAACATGAGTTATTTCTGCATATTATGTGCCACATTTGGAATGAAACTCATTCATGCAGGAATGCGATAGAACTTCTATATCCTTTTTAAGTTCTGCTCTCTTCTTTAAAATATTTCCCTGTTTATAGGTTTTCGCGAGGGTGTTTCACACAAATAACCTGTATTTACTGTTCAAAGCATTAATTTCCTGCACAATTTATTCCAAGAAGTCTTCACTCTCATTCAGTTCTTTGGAAGCTTCCTTCAAAAAGTAGAATAGAACCTGACCCTTCGTTAGCTGATTTCTCTATTTCATTATAAAGTCTGACTAGTTTGTATATTGAGATTCTCTAAACAACTTCTGTGCATCTTACCAGTGTTTATCAAAGATGCTGCTCACTGAACAAACAGTACAAACTTTTTGTTTCTCAAATGTTCAAGCAGTGTAAAAGTTTTTCTATGTTAGTGGTGAAGATGCTTTAGTTGTACGAAATTGACTAAATTACCCCATGATACCTAATGACTCACTCAAGGGGATCTGATAGAACCAGCCCTGACAGGGTGGCTTAAGCCAGAGATGTACATTTGATATAACACAACACCAAACATAACATGAAAGAATATACTTTCTCTAGCCACCTGTTTGGAAGGTAAGTCTTTCTCTTCACACAGCTAGTATAAATGTATTTTGTGATGATAATATTTTGCTATTTTGACATACCCATTCTCAGCTTCATGGGTGTACTCTTATAAAAAAAAACAAACAAAACTTTAAAAACCAACAGGACTTCAAACAGCAGGATGTATTTGGCACATTTAACTGGGGTCTGTTTCACACTTTTGTTCTCTATCTTACATTGAAATATTTACTGTAAACATTGAGCATATTTAGTCCTGAAACGGAAACTGTATCTCAAAACTCTCATGTGTGCAATTCTGAAAGACAGTTTATGCTATTTTATCTATAAAAACACTGGAAAAAATGATGGGTGTACGAGGTCAGTAAACCTGTTCTAGTTGATGCTTTATGTAATATTTAAATACAAGAAAGAGAAGTTTAAGAACCTGATGAACTCAAACACTGTTTCATTTCATTTACACAATTTCAGTGAAGTACTGCTTTTCATTAATTAATATTCTTCTGCAGGAAATGATTCCATGTTTTATGTTTCAGCTCAAAAAAGCTGTCTTTATGTTATTTTCACCTTTTTTACCTTGGTCTTTTCTTAGAATCCTGTTTACTTCTTTCTTTATGGAAAGAGGGAATTTGGCATAAAAGAAGGCTTGAAAAAGCAAAAAATAATTCTTTAAAATCACAGCCTGTGTATCCTTAGAATCAAAATTTATATTCATACTGGACTGCAACATGGACCTCCTTTCAACTTTATTGAACACATCCACCAGCAGCTTGTTTTTGCAGTTTTAATTATTTATTTTTTTTTAATTCACAACACTGCTCTTTAAGTAAGCACTTATAGAAGTTTCTTAAATCCATTCTCCATACTCACCTCCAGATTTAGCCACCACTTCTACTGTGTAACATACTGTTTTGAATTAGCAAACAATTCTCAAATTGTTTAGACTGCTGTTTTGGCATTTCTTTTACATTTCTTGACTAGATGTGATTTGGCCTGTCAATCTACTTTGGAAGACATAAGCTAGAGTTTCACTCCTTCAATCTGAATATAATTTGTGATCTGCTGTATAAATTCAGAATGCTCTTTAGAGTTTTATGCATAATTTTGATGGAAGCCTATTAGTAAACAATTTTGCTTAGAGTGAAGAATGAAAAACTATGTCAAAACTATAGACTGAAAGGCTATTTCAAGAAATCAAAGCCACTTCCATTTCCTGATTGAAGAAAGAGCCCACATTGTTTCAGGCTGTACCACATAATAATTGACTGCAACAGGAGTTCTGCCTCCCAAGCCAAAAATGAGGGCAGATAAGTGACATCAAGGTCAATTATCTGGTACTGAAGTATGCAACAAAAAGAGACTATTGTGATTAGAGAAATAAGCAGAACATTATGAATTTGGAAAGGTTGGCACTGAAGATAGCTTTTAGACTTTAAACCACCAAAAGTGTTGTGTTAGAGCACTGAGCATCACAGATTAATTTATAAAAGAACAGGAGAGACAAATCAGTTATGGTGCAGTTGTTTCACTGGACTTTTGTTATATTTCATAGAATCATAGAGTCATAGAATGTACTAGGTTATAAGGGACCTCTAAAGGTCATCTAGTCCAACCCCTTACAACAAACAGGGACACCTCTAACTAGAACAGATTGCTCAGAGCCCCATCAAGGACAAACTTGAATGTCTCCAGGGATGGGGCCTTTACCACCTCTTTGGGCAACCTGTTCCACCACCCCTAGATTAAAAAAAATTTCCTAATGTCCAATCTAAACCCATGACCCTTCATTCTATCATTCTATGCCCTTGTGAACAGCCTTCCCCAGACTTCTCATAGGTCCCTGTTAGGTTCTGGAAGGTAGCTATAAGATCCCCCCGGAGCCTTCTGCTTCTCAACCTGAAGAGCCCTAATTCTTTCAGCCTGTCTTCATAAGGGAGGTGCTCCAGCCCTCATTTTTGAGGCCTTCCTCTGGACACACTCCAGCAAGCCCACATCCTTCTTTTGTTGGGCACACAATACTCTGGATAAGATCTCACTAGGGCAGAATCACCACTCGATCTGCTGGTCACACTTCTTTAGATGCAGCTCAGGATGTGGTTGGCCTTCTGGGTTGCAATTGCCTAGTGGTGGCTTATGTTCAGTTTTTCATCCACTAGCACCCCCAGGTCATTTTCCACAGGACTGCTCTCCAGCAAGTCTTCCCCCAGCCTGTATTGATATTTCTGGTGGCCTTGGCCCAAGTGCAGTTCCCTGTACTTGACCTTGTTGAACTGCATGATGTTCACCTAGGCACGCTTCTCTATCTTGTCTATGTCTCTCTGAATGACATCCCATCCATCCTTCTGGCATATCGACCACACCACACACCTTGGTGTCACCACCAAACTCAGTGCCACTGCTGATATCATTAATGAAGATATTAAACAACATTCATCCCAGTACAGACCCTGGAGGGAACCATTTCTGATTACTACCTTCTGGATATGACCATCCAGCCAATCCCTTCACTACTGAACAGTCCATCCATCAAACCCGTATCTCTCCAATGTTGTGGAGGACTGATTCAGTCTATAGATCTCTCATCTATATCTATCCATCTTTCATCTGCATTCTGTGCTGAAAAACTAGAGGAAATACTGTTTAAACACAATGTTCTTTTTCGGCTTCCAAGTTGTGGATCTACCCAGTCTATCTATACACTACTTGAAAGACTCTTGCTAATTTGTTTCTAAAAAATATTTTTCCATAGTTCTATGTGTAACAGAGTTCCTAATAGCCTCATGCTAGGATATCAGTTGTTCATGTGTGTTACTAATGTATCTACTACTACTGTCCCTTTTCCCATTTCCCTCTCTCCTGACTCCTTATTTTACATGGGAATAATATTTCTGTGTTCTTCAATTTGTTCTTTTCTTAATTTAAGAAATTAACCTGGAACCATTACTAACCCAGAATGGACTAGATTGCTAACAAGACATGATTCAAACCTTTTAGGTTAATGGGAAACAACTTCTTTTCCCTTAAAAGAACTCCCCAATCCATGTCAGAATCAGCATTCAGGGGCAAGGTGATAGCTCCATATTGCATGATATATCTTATGTTTTAATACTGTTTTGCACGTTCAAATCCTTACCTTCTAAACTGCATTTGTCAGTGACTTAAACAGATAAATGTATTCGTTTTTAACCAACATGTTTTGTCTTTGAAAACAATTACAACAGTAATACTCACCCTACAGTGAAAAACTGCCTCATCTCCTGTCTTCGAGACCTCATCAGCTGTTTGTATTCACCAATACGCAATTTCTTCCCATCAACAATGCAGGTACGTTTTGGTCGAGGTTTGTATTTGTAATTAGGATACTTTTCTAGGTGGATTTTACTTAGCCGTGCCTGCTCTTCATAATAAGGTTGTTTTTCTTGATTTGACATGGACTTCCAGCGAGATCCTGTTAGCACATAATCTTTGTCAGTACTCAAGTGGAACAGGTTCAGCTTTACACACACATTTCAACATGCCTTCTCCCGTAAAAACAAATTTTAAGTTAATTAGACAAAGTGATTCGAATTTACATCAGACAGCGCATATATTGTGATGCACAACCTGAAACACCTTAAAGAAACTTTGACTTCCAGGTATTGCTTCAGATTAAACATAAGTAAATCTCTACTAAATAGGTGTACTTAGAATCAATAGTTACTTCTCAAAATCTCAGCCTCATGCTGCAAAACAGATGATTTAATCTTTTAATTAATGAGCATTAATAATAACGTGAACAATTCTATGCCTTTGTAATACCACACACAGTGTTCTGGTTAAGTAAAGTCTAAGCCATACTTTTACTATTAAAAGCTTAACATATTGCCTAGGGACACGCACTTCTTTAGTGGTTTTATGAGGATTTGGTTTATACTTTCCTAATAGTAGATACTAATACCTTACTATGTATCAGGAAGAAATTATCAAAACCATATAGATTCAACAACACTATGAAAAATCTTTTGCTGGGTTTCTTAAATCTAGAAATCTTCTGATAAAAGCTTGGTATAATTTTGGCACCGTAGTGTGTTTTAAATCCTGTTATGCATATTATCTTCCAGCCAGAAGTAATAATGCACAGAACTGCACTGAGAAAGCTACATTTAACAAACCCTGTATTGAAAAAAAAAAGAAGGAAACCAGAGCGTACATTGTAATTATATATCCCATTTTGCTACTGCAAACTCTGATTGAAAGCTGCACTAATAAAAAGTTAAAAAATTAACACTGTATACAGAAAGATAAAAAAGTATTCAGAGCTCTTGTATTGTTTATAAGCAGCTATCTGAAGCCTTGAATAGAGAAGGCATTTTTTTTCTTTTTTTTAAATGCAGAAAATAGCTTTTTGGTGTCTTTTAGATGAATAAAATGATTACAACTGTGGTAAACATGGGTGGAAGCTATTCTTTTACCAAGATTTTTCATACATCAACAAATGGAAAACTCGTATAAATATTATCCATGACCAGCAATACTTCATGTCAGTTCTAATATTTCAGTCTCTTTTCTCATTGTCCTGGAAAAGTTGCACAGATATTATACAGACTCAGACTTATTTGTGGCAGAGCAGATCCTGACAGGTTAATTCCATGGTTAACAAACACTCAATTGCTGGCACTTCTGAAATATTTATGCTGGAAGTTTACGTTTTAATGAATACATTTACTATGCTCCTAATAGTTTTTTCACAGAATGCACACAAATAATATAGATTCCCTACAGCTGCCAACACTGAAACAGTGCAGGTTTTATACAAAACTGAAAGGCTATTCATATAACTTACTTATATGGTAGACAAAAATATAACTAAGGTTTTGGAAGTTTTAGGACAAAGTAACAGTTATTTCTATGTATTTTTTGTCTCTGAACTAACACACAACAAAATTTGGTAAGTGCATTTGAACTAAAAGTTCACAATAAAGTTTACAGAGGAAACTTGATTTTTACTTTTATTTATTACAAGTTACATTTGCAACCTTTCACTTCAAACACTCGGAAAGCAAATATAGGTTTTAACATATCACCACTCATTCTCACGTATGCTTCTAATTCTCTGGAGAAGTCTTAAAGAGCAAATAAAAATTTCTCGAAAATGAGCCAATTTATTTGCAGAGTGGCAAAATATAATCCATGGTATATTCCCTTATCACCTATCACCAATCTATAGAAATTAAATATTAACCAGAGTGTCTTTCAGTTATGCAATATTTTAAGTGGATGATACTGGTGCTTGCTTAGCATTTTGACCATTGTAATATTTGGAATCAAACATCATTTTGCAGTTGAGAAGGTATGTATGTATGTGTCTTTTGAACTGTGCCAGGCTTCTTTCTTTAACACTGCACTGTCTGACATTAGCCTTTGATTTGGCACTTTATTATTTTTTTTTCCATATTTAGTCTAGGAAGTGCCATTTTGCATTCGGGTGATTTCTAGCTAAGCCGATTTTTAATGAAATCTTGCGGTTTTTTTCACCTGTTTTTGCAAAACATTCATTTTGAATCCTGCTAAGTTCTTAAACCATGAAAAGAGAAGGTATTAGGGAAGAGAAAAGGAAGAGAAGGACAATGAAAACAATGCCTGAGTCTTCATCTGTATAATTTTCTGTAATTCCAATTACAATTAACATCTCCTAAACAAGGTATATTCTCAAATTAGAGAAGTTGCATATGCAAGAAGGATGTACCTAGCTCGTATCACCAATATAAATAACCTCATCTTTCCAGAGCGCCAAAAACTAACCTCTACCAAATGCCACTATTATAGCAGAGCCTTCTAAACGTCCCTCTGTTTTGGTTCAGTCACAGCCATCACTTGCTCATTGTCTTGCACTTACCTAGGATTTTGCTAATGTTGGAGTTGTGCATGTCAGGGAAGGCTTGGAGAATTTTTCGACGCTCGTCCTTTGCCCAAACCATGAAAGCATTCATTGGTCGTTTGATGTGCGGTTCGCTACTGGCTCGGCCCCGTGAATCCCGGTAGACTCGAGCTTCAGCCACAGTGGCACCTCCTGTTGGCCAACAATAATACTGGTGTAGTTTAGCTGCAGAGCCATTCATTGCTTTACTTCCTGGAGTGTCAGGGCAGGAAGAAACAAGATGGATGCAAAATATTATTATGTGGATTATGCAAGCGCTTTCAGTGCTGTCTTTATTTTAGCCTCATTCTCTTTTTTCTCCCTCTCTCTTTCTGCTGCTAGATCTATGAAGGAGAGAGGTAGAGAGTGAAAGGATTCTATGATTCTGTGATTTCAATGTTTTTGATCAGGCTCACCCAGCTGAGGATATCAACATGTGAAAGAGGAAACAAATAGCACTACTATTTCTGCAGTTAAGCTATGGAGATTTGAAAAAAAATTCCATTTGGGACTTTGACAGTATATGTGTTCTGAAAGCTCAAGAAAGCTCATGTAAAAGTTACACTTAAGAATCCAACCGATTACGTGTTCACACAAGTAATTGACAATGACTTTGCTGCCTGAGCAGTGAAGCACATGCCAAACATTTAATGAATTATTTAGTTTACCAGGTACATGCTGCTGGTTGTATGGATCTGATTATATGTGGAGCTGAATGTTTTAAAGTCACATCTGCTTTAATTGACTTTTAGATGTGTCTTGCAGTGTTCTATCACATACGTGTAATAAAAACATCTGCCTTCAACAGATACACACACAGCATCTCTTTCTGGAAGGGAAGACAAGCACTCCAGCTTCTCTATGCTTGCTGTGCTTCTACGTTCCCCAGTGACCTATCATGCAACTGGTATGTGTTAGCCTTAACCAGCTTTCTGAATGCTTCCTCATTACAAACAGCAAAGATTCATTGTATTTCAGAGTTCACAGAACTGAAAATGAGATGTAAAACCAGTTAATTCAGGAGAAACAGCTCATGGCCTACATAAGCCATGCTTTTACCAGAAACCTTTTTGCAATTGTGAGGATAACTTATGTTTTTAGGGTCACACCTTAGCTATAAAAGAAAGGCAAAAAGTTTTTGCAGTGGGAGAGCGACAGTCCTAGGCCTCATCAAACTATTCATATTAATTTAACACCTTGAAAAAGCAAGTTACTTGATAACAAATTAGCACAGCAATTGGCCTCTTTTATTGTAAACTCTTACTGCTCCTAGTGTGGATTTATAAGCCAAATAATATTAGATCTTTACACTAAATGAACACTGCAGATCTACTGACCTCAGTGACAGACCCGTGAGATTTTAATTGTGCAAAACCTAAGTTTCCTAGTTTAGTATGAAAACACTATATATATGTCATGATAAAATTCTGTATCAGAAATAAATTTGCATTAAAAAAGTCCTAAAATAGAGAAGTATAACTAATACACTACCTTTTTTCCCAGCAGGTCCACAGCACATTAATTTCATTTAAAACGCAGACCATACAGGATAAATTGATTTTGCTTTATATGGTGTTGACAGCCATGTTTATTGTGCAGTGAAATGTTATGTAGTTTCAAGCTGACTATATCCATCAACACAGGGCAATATGCTGACTGCTGGGCCAGATGAAGACATACATTACCCCGGGAGCAAAACACTCATTCATATATGGCACTGTCTTCTTCCAGAGGATCACCAAGGTAATTTATGATGCCTCCAAAGCCATTACTTTACAATTGACACCAATTTGGCAATTTGTACACTAACATGCATGTACATAAAAGAAGGCAGGTTTGTGGCAAATGTGAGATGCAGAACTATTTTAATACTATTCTACGTTAAATACCACACTGCAGGTGTTTAGCAGAAGGTTGCAGCTGCTTTCAGCTTCTTATTGCAAAAACGAAGAGCCATTTTGCTGAGCAATCTGCATGTAGAACCACTCTAGGTGTGTGTTTGGTTAAGGAGGTTCTGTTGGCAGAAGGCTTGTAACATGCACATAAAAATTCCATCTTTTGAGAGAAAGAGGATGCAATTATTGCGAATTATGAAGTTATGAACATGATAAGTCAACATTGAAACATTTGCTGAGTTAAATAGCTATACAATTTGAGAAAAATCAAATATATGTAATGATTGTTCCATCTTTTAAAAAAATACTAGAAAATTTGTAACTAATATGTGGACAATTATGAAGTTGGTAACAAATTTAAAACATTACATTATTATTGATGCAAAATTTATTTAGCTATTGTTATTTAGCTATTCTGTAACAGCAAAGGAAAGAAGACATTGGAATTCATAAGATGATTTTCCACCTTCCACTTACTCACTAAGGCTAAGGAGTTGTCTCTAGCCCTTCTGAACACAATTTTAACCTGACCTTTTAATCTTATTGCAGGCAAAGAGCAATAAATAATTGTAAGATTACAGGCTTGATTTGTAATCTGGATACAATCTAGACAATGAAAAAAACAAACAAAAAAATGGAAAAAGAACCCCTGCATTTTGTTTAGCTGGGATGGAGCTGATCCTCCCCATTACATCCCTCATGAGTTTGTGTTTGCGGTGTTAGCTGGAGAGGTGTTGATAACACAACAGGTTTTGGGCTGCTGCTGAGCAGGGCTCACACAGCACCAAGTCTGGGGGTTGTTTTTTCTGTCCTAACATTCTCCCCAGTGGTAGGTTGAGAGAGGGGCTGAGACAGCTAACCCAACCTGACAAAATGGATATTCCATATCATATGACACCGGCCCAGATACTAAAGCGAGGGAAAGAAGGAAGAGGTGGACAGAGACATTTGTTAATGGCAGTGTAACTCAGACCATCTGCTACACATACTGAGGCCCTGCTTCCTAGAATGGCTTCCTACATCAGCTGATGAAGTAGAAATAATATTTATTATTTGTCTTTGTGTCCATGCATGGATTTTGCTTCTGCTTTATGAAACTACTGTTGTCTAGCTAATTCTCTCTCTCTTGTCCATCCAAGAAAAAGGGAGCAGTAGAAGAGCTTTGGTGGGCACCTGGCCCCAGTCAGGGACAAACCACCTAAATTACCTCTTTTCAGACAAAGATTATAATAGAAAACAAATCTTACTTAGAGTAATAAATTACAACCATCCCAAGAAAGCAAAGAAGCTCTAGCTATATCTGCTCTGAGTAAGTCCATTCTTGAATGATTTGAAAAAGCAGCCTAAGAGTTTATGTTCTTCGTGCTTGATCTCTGGGGCAATATTTGCAGGTTGACCCATGGGCCATCACACAAGCATCTGAAAAACTATTTTCTGCAAACAGCTGAAGTAATATACTCTCCATGTTCTTCTATCTCAGAACTACAGAATTACATTCAGCATATAAAGCATTGCAACAAAATACTTCTGTTAACGTGATACTTTGTGGGAAGCCAGAAAGTCTCAGTACCCTTTTAGGTTAGAATCATAGAATCATCATGACTAGAAAGAACCTTCAGGATCATAAAATCCAGCCGTCATCCCAACATCTCCCTAACCACTAGACCATGGACTCAGTTGTTCTATCTACTCATTTTTTACACAGCTCCAGGGACAGTGACTCCACCACCAGTCTGGGCAGTTTGTTCCAGTGCCCAACAACTGCCTCATCATGGCAAAATGAGGCACTAAGGACATAAAACACACATATGGTTCAGTGAGCTCTTACAAGTTGAAACACATAAGAATAAGGTTTCAAACAGGTTGTTCCTCAATACTTCATTCTGTCAATCAGATATTTAGAGAGTATTGTTCCCTATAAAACAGTATCATTAGGTTTTACAAAGTATGGATTTTTTTTTTTCTTATTATGATAATTATGGTACTGACAAGGGCAGATGGAGATGTCTGAAATTTTTAAGGATAAGATAAATACAATTGCAAATTGGGAGCATTACTTCTTTCTGAAAATATTTTCTGGAAAGCCTAGTAAGTAATAAACCCCAAATTAGCATATTAAATCAAAATGTAACACTAACAAAGAGTGAGAAGAGAGAAGAAAGTTCATAACTGCCTCTCCATGGCATCTAAAGCTCTCTCTGCTAGCTAACTGCAATCACAGATTGCTAGTTCACACTGCAATCACAGGAAGTTTTGATTTTCAAAATTAATACCTGGTCATAATTGAAAATAATTACAAAAGCAGTACACTTTGGCTAGAGTAATGGCTTGGTTGGCAAAGATGTCTACCTATTGGCCTAAAGGTTGGGGCTGCCCTCAAAATGATATGTGTAGCTTCTAAGAGTGTGGACTCACTTCCTACATGCTTTGTATTTGCCCAGCTTGTCAGGACTTCAATGATTTAAAACTAGAAGCAAATTAGAGAAGAATGATCACTTTTTGTGGATATATGGCAGGCAACTCCCCCTGTGTAGGCTGGATTCCAAAGTAGGTTCTAGTCAAAGAACACTGCAGAATGAACCTAAAAATGCTACAGCTTCACTGAAGTAACTGCAAGCATTATTTTTGTTCCACAAGAGAATGATTGCACTCTACTGACAGTGCAGGGGAAAAAGAACCACTTCTTTAGAGAGATAAGAGAATCTAACTGTCAATAGGAAAGATAATCATTGTCACATGAATTAAATGTGAGAAAACAGTAATGATTATTACATTACTTTTTTTTTTTTTATTTGTGCCTAAAGTGCCTAAAGTAAGTGAGTTTGTCACTTACTTTAATTACAAGAATTTTGGGACAGGCACTATCTCTTATCAAGTCCCCTGGATTCTTGGCTACATTAGAGTTATCTTCTTGTCTTTAACATGATGTGGTTTTACTTTCTATTGTTTTACAGAATCTACCACAATAAAAACTCAGACAGGGCCTTTACATGTTACCAGAATGCAAACAATAATAAATGTGATAGAAAGGAGCAAAAACCGAAACATGATAAAAAGATAAGGAAAAAAGAGAAAAGAAATGATGGCCAAAAGGTTTTTATCAGTCATGCTGTTATTCCTTAATTACTCTTCACACTCTGGCCATTGATTCATGTTTGAAGTGATAAATTTCCTTTGAATCCCCATAGATAATGAATCTTTAGCTAATCTGGAGAATCTACTGCATGCCATCTTTGGAGACATTTACCAAGATACCACAGAATCATTAAGGCTGGAAAAAAAATCTGAGGTCATCAAGCCCAGCCTACAACCTATTACCGCAATCCTCTAGACCATGGCACTAAGTGCCACATCCATTTTTTTCTTAAACATCTCCAGGGATGTGGACTCCATCACCTCCCTAGGCAGTCCATTCCAATGTCTAACAACCCCTTCTGTGTGGAAGGGCTTCCTAACATTCAACCAAAACCTCTCCTGGCACAGCTTCAGGCTCTGCCCTCTCAACCTATCACTAGTTGCCTGGGAGAAGAACACGTCCCCCACCTGTCCATAATGTCCCTTCAGGTAGTTATAGAGAGTGATAAGGTGTGTGTGTGTGTGTGTGTGCCCTCCCCCAAAATCTCCTCTGCTCCAGGATAAACAAACCCAGATCCCTCAGGCTGTCTTCATATGACTTTCCTCTAGTCCCTCAACCAGCCCCATTGCTCTCCTCTGGACTCACTCCAGTACCTCAATATCTTTGTTGAAGCAAAAGGCCCAGAGCTTCACACAGTACTCAATGTGAGGCCTTACCAGTGCCCAGTACAGGGGGAGAATTACATCCCTAGTCGTGCTGGCCACACTACTCCTGATACAAGCCAGGATGCTACTGGCCTTTGTGCCTCCTGAGCATACTGCTAGCTCACATTTAGCCAGTTGTCTGACCAGTACTCCCAGATCCCGCTCCGCTGAGCTGTTCTCCAGCCACTCATCCCCTAGTCTGGGGGTTCTGCTAGGAGTTATTGAGGCCAAAATGTAACAATATATATAAAATATATAACAAAAAAGGCGATGTTTCTAGGTTCCCAGTGACTGATTAGTGATATTCTATCATTAGCTAGTCATTAAGCTGGGACCACATATTTGTCTAATTTGGAGAAGACCAGTTGTGACTTCTTAAACATCTGTCCCTGTCTTGAATAATACAACTAGTACTGCTAGCAGCTTGTATTGCAGAGACCAGAATCTAATGAACACACAGGAGTCACATTTTCACTATTAGCGATGGGTTACTCATAAACACGGGAATCCTCATAACAACAGGGAGCATGAAAAACCAGCTTGGCAATCCCCCGTTCTGCTCTTGACTGGTTGACAGATAAATGCTACCTTTGTGAAAGAGATAGCTTTGCTTCAAATCAAACAAAAAAAGTCTGGAAAGAATAAAATGACAAAAGAAACTTCGGAAAGTTTAGAATATTAGAATAATGTAACAATTATTTTAAGTTACTGAGTTCAATGTTCAGTTTTGGAGAAAGTTACAAAGATTACTACATCATTGCAATCTAAGTGACTTGCACCATGTTAGCGTAAAATTTATCTGTTTCACCCCTTGCGTGCCTCTTATTTCTTCATCCCACTCCTCATTGAGAAGACTTCATTCTTTATTACCAGTAAGAGTGGAAAAACAAACGGCTATCTCATGAACTACTGTCATTATGGCATGTCTTGTCATCACTCGGCACAACTAACACCCACTAGGAAACATAAGTAGTTCCAGGATGGGGATCTCTGTAGTCACAGTGACACAAACATTCTACAGGGAAGTGTCTGTTTGTCAAGCTGCTTTCATTCCAAATGCTAAACAAATATTATTCAGCTGGGATTTGAGGGCCAAAGACTTCTTATAAGCCGCCTGTCAGTGAAGAAAAAGAGGCAAAAACCCTGAAAAAGACATGAGTAATGAATGCAATACTGAAACATTTTAATGGACTCTAAAATATTTTACCTGCAAGGCTTCTGAAGTGTGCTAAGAAAATACAAAGAGGTGGGAATATATTGTAGAAAGGTTAGCTACATCCATGCAACACTTCATTATGATAAGGCTTCTATTTTTCGTGTTAAGTAACTCCATTCTCTTTAAAGCATCAACAAGAAGAACCAAAAGGGAATTCCCCAAGGTCAGCTCTGAGGAAACATAAACCTCTAATTCAATAACTCTGCTACTGCACTGAAAAAGGCCTTTTTATTGCAACATCCATATGGAGTCAATTGGACATTAATGACTAATCAATCCCTCCCCTTTCTATTCTACTTATAGTGTCACAAGCCATGTTTAGATTAGCCCATTTCCTGCTTAGGATCCCTCAAGATGTCTTTTGTTCTTTCAGGGCTGGCCTGATGGAGGCAGCTTAAACAAACACAGGACCCAAGTGGTGCAGGAGTTATAAACTGCCATATGTGAATGAACAAAGGGGCCATACTAAAGCCTTTTGTGGCATTTGTTAATGTTTTTCATCTGAGTTTAAAAAGACCTAATGACTTTGTGGTGAGCTGATGCATGTGGCTCGTGGCTTTGCAAAATGAAGGAAATTCTAGCCAGTTATATATCAGCATATATTTTCCAAAGTGCCCTGCTTTCAGTTTTGGTGGCAATTAGTTTACTTTTTTAATACATTTGTTTTACATATGCAAGCAAAATTTTTTATCTCAACACACAGCACCAGTTTTTACAGCCACCCTCAAAACCTGCATATATGGCTTTCCCCATTTGAAAGTCTAAAGCTAAAATTAATTATGAAATATTTTCTATATGTGAAATCAAATCAACTGTTCTCAGCTCAATCAGTGGTGTCACTTCGCTCACCAGTGTTTAACTGCCAGTTGTTAGCTGGGTCATATTAAATACTGAAACAATGTTTCTCAATCAGCTATTAGCACATTCACGGTCCACAGGCAGCCGTGCCCAAATTTACATTACTTACACGAATTAAAACTGCTAAATACAGTTTTTTTCTTGATGACTTACACAAACAGTTTAGATTTCTTGACCACATGTTACGGCAAAATTAACCACAATGGAAATTTGGCACGGAATGCAGCTAAAACAGAACAATAGCCTTTTAAATTGTATGGAATAATAACTGAATTAATTAGTGTGTAAGGTCTTACTTAAGCTTTCAAGGGCCTACAAAATCCCAATGTGCTGCAACATAAGAGCATGACGAGTTATTCTGTGAAGTTCCATGGACCATCTAGATAGACACTGGGATGAAGAAGCATCCTCTACTCTAAATTTGGAAAAGTACATAAGTGTTGTAAGATTTTAAAATCACAAGCCACTTGTAGACTTCAAGACCCTTAACAGATAATTAATTAAATGGTAACAACCCCATTTTGACATACATATAATTGATGGAAAAAACAGTGAAAAATATTTGAGTTGAAAGTTATTCAGGTTAAGAAATCACACCAGAAGTAAGGGATTGCCAGGCACCAGGTCTAACTAAATCAACCTTCCCATGAACAGCAATGTTGTTTCCCCTTGATATTTCATTTCATACATGAATCACAGAATCACAGAATTGTTGAAGTTGGTAGGGACCTCAAGAGATCATCAAATTCAACCCCCATGCCAAAATAGGACTACATATGGCACAGGGATACATCCAGGTGGGATTTGAATATCTCCAGAGAAGGAGAGTCCACAGCCTTTCTGGGCAGCTTGTGCCCAGAAAACCGTGGACTTTGGGACTGTCATTGTAAAAAAGTCTTTTCTTATTTCTAAATGAAACTTCTTGTGTTCCAGCTTGTGCCCATGGCTCCTTGTCCTGTAACTGGGCACCAATGAAAACAGTTTGGCACCATCCTCCTTATAGCCATCCTTCAGAGATTTATAGGTATGGATCAGGTCTCCTCTCATTCTTGTCTTTTCAAGGCTAAATAGTCCCAACTCTCTCAACCTTTCCTCAAAATCGAGATGCTCCAGACCACCAATTATCTTTGTTGCCCTCTGCTGGACTCTCTCCAGTAGTTCCATGTCTTTCTTGAACTGCCCAGTTCAAGATGATGCAGTACTCCAGATTTGGCCTTACCAGGGCAGAGTAGAGGGGGAGGATGATCTCTCTAGACCTGCTGGCCACACACTAATGTACCCCAGAGTACCACTGGCCTTCTTGGCAACAAGGGCACATGGTTGGCTCATGTTAGCTTGCTGTCTGCCAGGACTCCAAGATCTTCCTCTTCAAGGCTACTGTCCAATAGGTCTGCCTTTAACCTGCACCCCTGCTCAGGTGCAAGATCCTATACTTGCAGCAAGCAGAGGTCAACAGAAAGGAAACTGTGG
Organism: Upupa epops; assembly: GCA_013397515.1. Taxonomy (NCBI): domain Eukaryota; kingdom Metazoa; phylum Chordata; class Aves; order Bucerotiformes; family Upupidae; genus Upupa; species Upupa epops. Next base: position 450,171 of record VZRI01012213.1, on the reverse strand, counting down.
AAAAAACCAATCCAGCCCAAGAGAAATATTACTAATAGTCACTGTTATCTGATGAGAGCTACCAACGCTGCAAATTGTTAGTTTTTTCCTGAAGAGCTGTTGCTCAAACAGCTAAGCAATTATTTATACTACATTCATCATAGTAAAAATAAAAACAATACAAAGATGAATTTAGCATCAAAATGTTTTCATAAGAGTAACACCTTTATTACCAGCAGAGATGTTACTCAATTTCAAATTTAGCCTGAAATGACAGTGTCATCTAGAACGTCCAGGAAACATGATTCTGATTTAAAACACAGTGATCAATTCTGCCATCTTCAGTCACTCCTAACAAGATTTGGTTTTTACCTGAACAAAGGACATAGGACATGAGCAGTTCATATTTCAGTCAATGTGGGTTTTTTTCTTGAGAATGGAGAAATGACAAACAGGAATTCACCACAGAGAAAAATAACAGGTATTCAACAAAGACAAATTCATCACTTCATATTTGGTGGAGGCATGGTTCAAGGTGTGAATGTTAGCAATTTTGCTTGACTCTGTGTAGCAGAACACTGAATTTTAAAAGCATAAGTACAACACGGTTTATAAAATGGAACTACTATATAACAATTGGAGAGAGGTTTATGAAACCATCTCCCTTAATTTATGTGCTATTAATGAAAGGCAGAAAACTTTGCAAAAGATTTTAATGCATTTTGGGGTCACTGCTGTAGTGATCCATTTCCTGCATTCAATCTGCAATTGAACTTGTCACCTTCTAGCATATGCAGTGTCATTCCTTGTACCAGTATGACTAACTACCTCAATCCAGTGTTTGATGTTGTCACTTGTCGTATTGTATCAGTAATTAATGACAAGGACCCAAGGCAACACACAAATGCCATTTCTTTTTGCCTTTCACATGGGATGCTGATATTATAATAATTAATAATATAATTAATAAATCATATATCATAAAGAGAGAGAAGAAAAAGCAGCAAGACAATAGGAGCTGTTGTGAGTGAAGCCAGGAACGTCCAAATATGTTGTCACATTTTCCTGGTTTGGATAGGAAAAAGAGGGATTTGTCATTAAACTGGGTCTTATGTGAACATTTACAAACTATTGTTTTTAAATACTGCACTTCCCATTAAACTACCGCTGCAAAATTGAACACATAATCATTTAATATTAGCCAAAACTGTGAAGATGCCATAATGTCCACACCTCCTGCATATTTTGTACCACTGATTCTATAAAATTCAATCAAAGTACAGAGTAAGAAAGTATTGTCACCTTGCTAGTAAGTTTTGCACTAAACACTTGCTTAGATCCATAGCATATCTATGTGTAAAGGCAGATGCTCTTAAACACTTCTGTCTTAAAACACATCAAGGTTCTAGAAGAAGAAAATCATGTGACGTATAGACTTAAAAAACTAGACAGTTGTACAAAGAACAGGACGTGTCTGAATCTGTACCACTTCATGCTTAGCCAGAATATGTGATGGTCCTTTCTTAATGTATTCATATTTCTGTTCCACTTCCTGTGTTCAAGTTGATAAGGACAAGATTCCTCTCTCCTCCATGCAGTATGATACAATGTTGGCTTTCTCTGACAGATGAAAATTCAATTGAAAATTCAGTAAATTTTACACTATTTTAGGCAGCTTCAAGCACCTTTAATGGTGTGCAGAGAGAAAAATCAGGACCATGGGCTCTCTTCTACCTGTTGTCGCTTCATGAGAGGTTAACAAATGTTTTAAACCACTGAACTACTATATTTAATTTAATAGATAAGCAAACTAATGGATCTTTTCAGCATTTGTGAGAATAATTTTCTCATGGGCAAAGATTTCCTGTGTAAAACTGCAGCCCATAGTTACTTTTTTATATCTTTGCTCTAAATTCCTGAAAATAATGTTTCACTATATAATGAAAATCGTGTCATGCCTTTAAACATAACTGTGCTAACAGGCACTCCTATAAAAACACAGGGTATTGTAGCAGTCATTGGTTGCACAGCATCAGAAATTTTAGCTAATTTTTTAAAAATAAAGATGCTATTCTGTAGGAATCAATTACTGTAGCATGGGAACAGCAAATGAGAAAGCATCATATTTAGCAGTAGAAAAAATACCTAAGGGTGTTAGGTAGCACTTGTAAAAGATTTCCAGATTTATTATTCTGAAAGTAAGAAGCACATTATATTTTAAATGTTAAAGTCTTGAGAGGAGTAAGTTTCAAGGACATACCACAGTATCTCAGTATCACAGTGATGATAAGGCTGGAAAAGACCTTAAAGATCATCTAGTCCAACCTAAAACCAACCAAGTAAACCTTAACATCTGACATCTAGATCATGCCACTCAGCACTTCATCCACCCTAAACTTGAACACCTCCAGAAATGGTGACCTGACCACCTCCATGGGCAGCCTGTTCCAAAACTGGACCACTCTTTCAGTGAAAAACCTTTTCCTAATGTCAAGTCTAAACCTTCCCCAATGGAGCTTAAGACTGTGGCCCCTTGCCCTGTCTCCAGTGTCCAGGGAGAATAACCAGTCCACACACTCTCAAATCAGTACTCAAAGTGGGAGTTCCCCCTGTAAAATGTTATGGGGATGCTGACAACAGTAAGATTCATGAAATGCATGCCATCATAAAAGTGATGGGATGAGTCTTTCAGACAGAATGTCTCATTCTTATCCCATTAGCAAGCATTGAGTTACTCCAGGTCTGAGGCACTGAATTTCATCCGACACAACTGAAATATTGTGCCTGAAACACTGCAATACTGTATCCCAGCTTTGTGATCTGAGTTATTGTTAAAAATGTATGCATATCACTGAAGTATCAGGTGCAATCAAATAAATTCATGGGTGTTAAAAATAACAAGCATAATTAGTGAGCATCTGGTGTAATTAACCAAGATACTAAGTTATTTTATCTTTAAATAATAAAACAACACTTAATGGTTCTTAATTTGTAATCAAAGACTTATAATAAGAATTCAAGGTGATCAAAATTCTAGTACTGGAGCTTACTGCATTGTCTCTGGAAACACTTTGTTTTCAGCCAGCCTTCACTGTATTCTGATTTTTGTCTTTTCTCCCTTAACTGCCATAGCAACTAGTACAAATATTTATGTGTGACCAACACTGGCTTGGAAGGCATTGTTTCCTCTGGTATTTATGAAGCACTGTCACAGAAGTAGGTGATGCTTTGTCATGCATGCACTACCTGCTGTTTACACCTCTGCATAGGAGGATGTTAAACAAGTTACCTCAGGGGTTTGGACTGTGTTGGCAGCCTGCCAAGGCTGATTTGCCTGCAAATACATGGTTTCTCTTCCACCTACCTCTTCAGCTGCTCAAAGTCAACCTTTTTTTAACCTGAGAAGAAAATGTGCCATGCTTTGTAGGAGCAATTTAATATTTGGCATACATGAGCACGTTGAAGCTTTTGGTAGAGGTGCTCCTCTAAGAAACTTTTGATCCAGTTTTACCTAATAGATTTGCAAAACCTAGGCACTTGTCACAACGTCTGCTGCATCACCAGAGAGGAAGAAAATGAAACTTTGATAGATGGATGGAAAATTGAGACTGAAAAAGATAGCAGTTTCTCCTCACCCTTATATATTAGCCTTGTGCTCCCTTTTGTAGCTCCTTTTTCTCATGTTTCTCCCCATACAGCAAAAAGATTGATTTCTACATTGTAAAGTCTCCCCTGTATTTCTCTGAGTTAGCTCAATCCTTTCCTCCACATGATTCCACATTTACTGTTGCCATTGCAACTACTCACTGTTCAACATGTTCTGGCAATTTCTTAAATACATGACAATGCCCAACACCATTTTTTCCCTTTGCTGCCACTTAATTTCCCTTGCCTTTGGGTAGGTTGAAACTCTCATTGTATTACACCATGCCTTGTGATGTGGCTAGCACAAATCAAATATGAAAGGGAAGTACTGATTTTATTTTATGAAAACACAGACTGGTGTATAACTGCTGCAGATACTGAGCACTTCATTGACTTTGTATGTTTTTCAGCAAATCCTCCATCTGAAATGCTGCAGAACTGGGTTCTTAAGCTTACTGCTGAATAGAAATATGTTATTTCAAAATCAAAGGTGACTTTTTGCTTCTCCAAGCTTGGGTTCAGATCCAAAACCATATTCAGACAAAAGACTCTGTATATCTGAACTGAAATTAATAAGATCAGGGTAGTGCTTAGGACCAGAACCAGCCTATTGCCAATGGTTATGCCCCTTGTAGTCCCCAACTAGCTTGCATTCGGCCCTCCTTTGAGCAAGGTTAAAGTTACCCTAACCAAACTGACACGACTTAAAGTTATGTAATCTGAAACAGTGACTTGGTATACAGAAAGACACAACCTTTAAGCGAAGGTATGTACAAATTAAAGAGACAAACAGGCAGTGAAAGGGACGACACAGGTGCTAAGTCAATGAACTTAAGAAGATGGGCAGGTACCAATCCATGACAAGGGAAAATGCATAGATCAAGTGGACATACTTTAAATTGCTTTTATCTAAGCCAGCAAACATGTACCTACCCTCAGAACTGTGATCCATGCTTCACACACACAGAGGTAGATTGGTAATTAAACACAACATTTACAGAATCAAGAAAACTACCACATAAGAAAAGAACAAATGAGAACATCGAAACAGGAGTCAGAACAAAAGGTCCCAAATGGCAAACTGTGTGGCCAAATGTTTAAGTCACAAACCCCAATTGTAATACATTAACATGAATGGACATGGAACTAAACATTATATACTAATATGGCATTTTCATCTGTTTCCATTTCCTCTGTAGAAATGAATTTAGCTTCACAATGCATCTGACTTTTCATTTGGGAAAACAGAAGTTATTTCTGTTTTACAAAATCACACAGTGAGGCACTGGCTAAACAATAAGATTCAGATGTTCTATTTCCTGAGTCCAGGATCCAAACAAGAAAACTATATTTTAACAGATACAATTCCTCAGCAGGAATGAAGATCAGGTCTTGATGAAATTTGAGTTCCTGGCTATGGCTGCTAACGGAAACCACACTGCAATCTGAGCTAAGGTAGAATCAGTAACTGTCAACAGGAATCTTAGGTCTATTCTGCAGATTTCTATCCATTAAAACACAAAATCTTAACTTTCTACAAATTCCTACAACTTTCAAAAGCATTTGACCACAACCACAAAAACAGAAGGACCCACAAACACAGACCACATTAATAAGCACCAAATGCAAAAAACACTATATAATTCGGAAGGAGCAGCACTATCACCAAAAGTGAGCATCTGTGAAAGGAGTATCATTTTAGAATCACACACACAATCACAGAATTATTGAGGCTGAAAAATACTTCTGAGACCATCAAGTCCAGCCTATGACCTAACATCACCACAATCAGCTAGACCATGGCACTAAATGCCACATCCAGTCTTTTCTTAAACACCTCCAGGGATGGGGACTCCACCACCTCCTCAGGTAGTCCATTCCAGTGTCTGATCACCCTTTCTGTGAGGAAGTGTTTCCTCACATCCAACCTAAACCTTCTCAGGAGCAGCTTCAGGCCATGCCTTCTTGTCCTATCTCTAGTTGCCTGGGAGAAGATCCCGACTCCCACCTGTCTATAACTTCCATTCAGGTAGTTATAGAGAGTGGTAAGGTCCGCCCTCCTCTCCAGGCTAAACATCTTAAGCTCTCTCACCCTCTCTTCATAAGACTTTCCATCTAGTCCTTTCACCAGCCTCATTGCTTTCTTCTGGACCCACTCCAGTATCTCAAGATCTTTCTTGAAGTGAGGGGTTAAATGAAAAAAACCCATATTCAGATTATCCAATGTTCTCAAATAACTAAGAAATAAGTACTTTATATTTTCCACTCTTTAGAGTTTAGAAGGGCTCACCTATGACTCCTGAGTGTATTCTACACACTGGAGTGCATCATTCATGTTTATAAGGGGATTTTAGTTACAGCTAAATTCAAGGCTGTCTTGTGTCCATGCTAGCTAACTGCATGTCATTACTGACAACCTCAAATATTCAAAATTATGAAGCTGCCTACAGAAAGAATGATGTTTTCTTTACAATTATGAGATCTGGAGAAAGAAAGCAAACCCAAAACTTGTTTAGTTTTATAATTGGTTGCTTATAATTTTGCATACTAGGCACTGAACATTCATGATAGCTGTGGATCATTGGTGTCACAGATGGTGACAGTGTTTTTGAATACAATCTGAGCATGATTTTTAATACAGTTCATTCAGTCCTACTGGTGTGCAAAGTAACAGAGATACTGTGGTTTTGTCATAATTAATCTGAAATTCTTATTGTTAATTTTCAGGTATCCGTTCAGGTTGCAGTTAGGTCATTATTCATCACATGGATGGAACATGACTTCATATGAGAGGTCATCTCTGAAAAGAACACTTAGGTACCATTAATCTTAAAAAAGGTTTCACACAATGGTCAGGGACAAGAAGACTCAAAAGTCACTCTGAAATAACTTTCAGGTTTGTCTTATAACTGCTGTTCTGGTTTGAAAATTACCAAATTTTCAAGCATTAGTTGTGGTGCTTTTATGCCGAAAAAGCATTTTATTTTGAAGCTGGAGGTAGCTTTCCTAGCAGACCTCCTGCGTCAGTGTCTGGACTCTGCAGGTGATTGGTGGACAGAGTCCATTAAGGGAAGGTACATCCTCCTTCTTCTTCCTTCTCTTCTCGTCACCATCTTTGCCTCGACTCCTGCTCCTGCTGCAACACATCTCCACAGACAGGGAGCTCCTCCAGTAGAGGCTCTCACCCCCTGCCACCGAAGAGTGGAAGAAAAAGTCTCAGCCCAGCTGCAACTCTGCTGTGGGGGAAAGACACGGCCCTCTTTTGCATGGGAGCTCAAACGCATAGAGGCCAAAGAGAGTCTCCATACCTGCAAACCCCCTTCTGTGGGGGTGAACCTGCAGCCCTTCCCTCTTTCACTGAGGGCTCAGATACAGAAAAGCCACACCAGCTCATTCCTGTCCTTGTTAGGGGACCAGAGTAAGGGTAGCTCCTCCACATAGCCGCTTCTACAGCGAATGCCTTTGAAGATGCCAGACGTAGGTGAGCTCTTAACCCTCTACCTCCCTTGGTGCCTGACCACAAGGGAGGAGAAAGAAAGGCTCTGCATACAGCCTGTGGGAAGCCCTTGGACAAGACCCCAAAAAGCCAATTCCCATAACAGGAGTGGCTCCACGAAAACAGCACCCTGTTGGCTTGTCTCCACTAGGCTGGCAAAGATCCTGTATACTCAGCCACTGAGGAGACTGAGAGAAGCCTCTACTAAGATCAAAAGAGAGGTCACAAATACTGATCTCCTAAGCCTTTGGCAGAGAGAGAGTCTGGAACCCTGGACACTGCTATAGCCTCAAAGAAGAGCCCCGAGCCGACTGGAGCTAAAAGTATGATGGAGACGTCACAGAGTGCTGATGTCTGCAAGAGGATCAGGAAAAGGAACTTTTCCACAAGCACCAAATATGTATTTTGTGCTGTATTCCTGCCACCCCCTGCCACCCCTTTCTCTTCTGGAAAGTGGGGTGTGAGTACGTGTGTGTTGGTGGTTGTTATGTTATGAGTGGTATGAGTGTTTGTGTACACTCTCTTACCCCAGACCTCTCTCTCATTTAAGGCCAAAAGCCAATGTGTTAGCTGCCTCTTTTTTCTCTCAGACTTTGTGTAAAAGCATTGTGATACGGTTTCTGTTTTACCTGCTTGATTCTTTTGCTTATTTTGGGGGTTTTTTTTGCTTTTCCTCTTGGTGATGGGATCTTTCTAGCAAAGTTACTTCATTGCCTTTTGAACTCCAGGTGAAAGCTGGTTGTTGTGCTAGAATTACAGGCACTAACCCAAACTAATTTAGACCCTCTTGCTAAACCATTACAAACTGCATAGTGCTAATTGTAATTAATTTAAAGACTTAAAATACACTATTAAAAACTATGCATGCAACTTCAGCATCTGATCAACGAGACAGTACTGCAGGTACTCCCAAAATTAAACATTACTTTGTCAAACTCACATCATTGCCATGTGTTATAGAAAAGATACAAGGAGTAGAGAGATACTATACAAAGACATTCCACAAAATACAGAACTCTGCTGGTATTTCTTAAAACATATTACTTGACCTTTGAAGACTCTGTTGAATATACAGAAACAGGAGCACTTCCCAGATTTGCTCTATCTCAGCTATTTGTTGAGATGAGACAAATAAGTACTACGTGTGCACACTTTAGTTTCCGGTGGAAATGCAAATGTGCAGGTAGGCAGGGAACTGCACTTGGTCCAGATCAGTTCGGGGGAGCAAGATGCAGCCCAAACTGCACTGTCTCCACTTTATAGCTAGCAGTGCAAATAAATGTCGAGTCCACGGCTCAGGAATAATTTCGTTACAGCAGTTTCACCCACAAACAACTCCTAAACAATAAACTGACTTCTACAATGTATGATATAGATTCTTTTCATAATTCTGAAGCTCTAAAATTCTGATGGTGTGAGTAAACCATCTGACAAGTCACAAACTCCATCACAACTGACCTTAGAGATCTGGATGTATTTCAGGAGAAAGGGGGGGCAATAGTTGACTAACAGTAAGTTACTTTAGAAACCTTTATTTGCTTTATGACTGTAATTTGTGTAACAATTAGAAGCATTAGTGACAATCAAACAACTGCTTTGATAATTAGAAGCATTAATGTTCTTTAAGATTAACAGAGTCTGCCTTTTGGTAAAATACATCAGAGGTCACAGTTTAACTGCTGATCTTCTAGCAGTACTGCTTTCAACGGACTTCCACTCTAAGTGATGCATCACTAGAAGTGTAATTTCTCAGCTAGCTTGACAAAATAAAGGACGAAATTTAGGTGATACTCTGAATAGGTTGGGGTTTTTTTATATCCAGCTAATATCTAGAGTGACCTTCTCTACAGTTAGAAGGACTGGTTTGGACTCCCACCAAAGTGTTTTTTGAAATCAGCAGAGGCATTTGCCTAGCACCTCTTTTCCAAAAACATGTTTTGTCTGCTAAACAAAGTGTGGACATCTGAATCCATTCATGAACTCATACTTCTCATGTGGTATTACCCCATGCCCCAAACTGCCCCATTAGCTCTAGAAAGACTTGTACACTGTCCTTAAAATGGTATACCTCACCATAGCTTGGGTTACATGTCAAAGCTTCATTCTGCAAAATCCAGTAACTGGGGGCTGTCAGTACTACAATGGGCATCAAGATAACAAATTAAGGACATTGGACAGAGAAAGGATAAATTGAAGGAAATTATCTAAACCAAAAAAGTCATCAGGGACTTGATGTCATATGAATCCAGTAACTGTGTATCTGTAAGTATTCTGTTGCCAACTCAGGAAAAAATTTTCCTTCAACAGATTGAAATATGAGAAATTGCTGCAGGATGGAAATTCCTTTGAAAGTAGTTTATAAATAACTGATTAGTCAACAAGTATGTCTGAAAGTCCATGTATCTCCTAAGTCTTCTTTTCTAGAAAGAAATAAAAATCATTGCAAAACGCCTTTCTGAAAGTTATTTTTACCTGTTTTTCTGACAATGCAACAGTGGCAAATTACATCCAATAATGACTGAATGGAGTGCATAAATAGTAGCTCTTTAAAAAGGAAACTCTGAATCTACAAAATAAAGAAATAGAAAACCTGAAAAATGTCATTCTACCTTCCTTCTGAATGTTATTTGTAATGAATGGCTGGTAAGCTTCACTCATCATCTTAATGCCATAAAGACATTAAAAGAAAAAGAAATAAGGTAAAAATAAAAAGAAATAAGGTAAAAATAAGCCACAGCATGTTCTCCTGCTGCATGTGATAGGTACAATTCTGTGGGATAAGTAATTGTGGTATTCAGCCAGCATGTAGTACTATTGTGCTAAATTAGATGTCAAAGTTAACTACTTCTCAGTATAGAAGAGTCAAGACATTGGAACTGATCTTGCAGCTTCTCCATTATATATAAATTCTTGCCCCAAATACTTCTAAATGCATCCTTTATTTTTGCTTTGCCTAGAGACTGATTAAAGATGATGCATGATGGTTGGCAAGCATGGAGAATCAGGGCACTAAGATGTTTTATCACAAGCATATCATGTACTACCTATGTAAAGAAAAGAGAACATTTACATGTGCTGTTGTTGTCAGACTTCAAAATGGAGAGACAAATTGTGAAAATTTAACTGGACCATTTATTTCTGGATCACAGATAGAAGAGAAAATGTTCTCTGATCAGAGTATTTCTCCATAGAGAAAATATTAATAATTTTTATCAAATCAATTATGTCATGGTATTTCAAGAAGTATTTGAAAATAACCCTATTCACCATTGCAAGTATATTGATCGTATTCTTTTGATCCAAATCAAAAGCAAATTTTTGAATACAGCTGGGAAAATTTAGAGAAATTAATATTTTCTCAAGAACAGTGGCATAACTACAACTTGTGAGGTGTAAAAAACTGAAAAGGATTCTCAAACAAAAGTAAATTGAAGGGGCAAAATATTGCATAACACTTGAGTGAAATAGAATGCTAATTTTTTTACTGTGACTGGTGGGGATCCTACCTATGTGCATCTTCTTTTCTACTGTGTTATAGGGCAGGGAAAGCACCAGTGACATCCACTCCCAGAGCACACCTGGTAGCCCACTTAAAGACTAAACTCACTCCTGGTAAGCACTGATTTCCATCTTGTGCCTGATACATAGAACTCTCACTGACATCAGTCCAAAAGCACTGAAGATTTGTATCATGAAAAAGACCTTTTCATATACGAAATGTGAAATATGTTTCCATTGTCACTTGTCAACTGCCAGTCAGTAAAATTGTGCTTGCTGTATCTTGAATAGTTTGTGAGTGCACTGATAGGTAGACTTCTTAAAGAGATCTAACTTTCTTGAAAGCTGCTAAATCCTTAAAAACTGGTGAAAAAACTATTTATATATTGACTTGCTAAGATAATTTTCTCAAGTTTTGCTAAGTTTTTTTAATACTATAAAATGTAAACATTTGAAAATGGCTGGAGGGACAAAAAATTGCATTGCAGTAAGGTCTGGAGGGCTATACCCACCCTTTGCTACACAGAAATCACTCAAATGTTACCCTGAGCTGTAAGATAGGCTTATCATTCTGTGATGGCGTACAATAACCCAGAGACTAAACTGCAACTTCAACTCACCTTCTGCATCTTCTGGCCTTGTAAGATCAATGACACCGGGGCCCAGTTTTCCATCTTCATTGGGTTTCCCTGTTAACTGTGGGCCTAAGTTCTCAAACCTTGTTCTTTCCTGGAAAAGAACAGAAGTCGTTGTAATGCTCCATATAAGTTAGTTCTCACTACCTGTCTGTGCATATGTGCATACACTGATACATGCCTTAGTTTTTAATTCTGAGTAAATAATGAGTGCATAGAATTGGAATTTTAACTCAGGCACGATTTTTTGCAGATTTTGAATGCTTGCATTTATGAAAATCAGTTTGAAATGTGAAACATATACAGAAACACTGGGATTATTTTGATCTGCACTGCCATAATGCAGAAATGATTGTACATGCAAATACAAAACACTCTTGGCAGCAAACAGTGGTGATCAATGCTGCTCACTTTGCCTTTCCACTTTTTTCTAACTTAAACTGGAAAAGACAATCAACATTTGTGAGACATGAAAATTTACAAATTGAAAGAAGAATTTGTATTAAAATATGCTGTTAATTTACAGAAAAAGTGCTTTTTTCCCACCATGACATTCAAGTTTGCATTCATACCTTTGAGTAAACACAAGTCTGAATTCTATGCAAGAATTTTCAAAGACAAGTACTTGAAAGAAGCAATAATAGATGAGAGAACTGATGCTGTTATTATTTTATGTAGAAATTTAAATTGTACCTGAGTGTAAAGAGAACTTAGGGCAATTAAAAAAAAGAAAAGGAAAAAGAATGCACACCCATCAAAACATAGAGCTTTTGTGAGTGGGAGACCTCCACAGGAAACATAGAATTATAAAGTGGAAACTGAAAGTTATTTTATTTGTTAATCAGTTCCTCAATCAACTATTCGACAAGGGACACTATAGATGACAGTATAGTATTTTGTTAAAATTGTAGTCTCCATGGTACTGTGTATCAGTAGCAAAGCATTCAATGGTTATCATTAATTTAGCAGTCCCGTTTAGCATGTTTTCCCTCTTGCCTTGTTGTTACCTCCTCAGACTAAACTTGGCATTATGTTATACTTGTGAATGAATGAAACCTTGTTGTTCATTACTATGAAACAATATTTAACGTCATGTCAGCTTGAATTTACAGATGTGAAATACCAGCTTTCAGTTCTAGGAACGGTTTCCCCATGTTATACTTAATGCATTATGCAGAAGTAGAGTGCTGATTGCTGTTCAGTCCATTGTTCAGTGACCTAGTTCTGTGCTGTGCTTACTAGACTTAAGAAGAAAACATTAGGAGTTTCTCTCCAGCAAGACAATTAAAAGCTTGGAAATGGTTTTAAGGACAAAATATACTTGGTGGCCTTGACTTGTCATTTTCCCACTTCTAAAAACTTCTGTGATTATGTGATTATTTTTCTGTTATCATTTGGTAATAAAACCACACCAATTCTTCAACAAATGAGGAATTCTTTTGATTACTCATTATTTTGAATTCTTCAGTCATGGGCTTTTAAAAATGATTTTTGTTTCAATTGTACAGGAAGACAAGAAAACACAACCCAACGCTGTATTCACCAAAACAGGCAGCTGAGGAATTTCAGGTACTAACTGCATTTCTAAAAGCTCCTGAGAGTCTTACAGCTGTCAAACAAAAGAACTCTGAATTTTCTATTTGGCTAACAATTTATTTTCTTAAGTAAAATCTGGGTTTAATGAAGGAGCTCACATATACAAAGGAACTCAGCAGAAAAGAAAGTTACAAATGAAATCACAGAATCATTAAGGATGAGAAGGGACCTTGAAAGATCATCCAGTCCAATCCTACTGCCATAGCAGGATCACCTAGACCAAGTTGCACAGGAACACATCCAGGTCTGGACACAATACTCCATATGCAGCCTCACTAGTGCAGAGTACAGGGGGAGAAGAACTTCCCTCAATCTACTAATCATCTCCCTTCTGATTCACCCCAGGATNTCTGCCCAGCCCTCTAGCCTGTCCAGGTCTTGCTGACGAGCAGCACAGTCTGTTGGGGTGTTGTCACATACGTTGCCTTTTCCAAAATGTTTGTGCTGAAAGCTTTTGCTTAAGGATTTTAGTAGAGCATCTGCAGTATTCTTGGAAGAACAGCCCTTGAAAGAGTTTTTCAGAATGAGAAACACCTTTCTGCTATAAAAAACAGCAGACCCCGCTACATATCAATATGTACATTTGGAGTATCTTTCCACTCATTCATTCTCTTTGATTTTACCAGAAAATATTCTGTTTAAAAAAAAAAAAAAGAAGGAAAAAAGAAATTTCTGAAAGAATATCAATATTTTGACACAGAAGGAGAAAAGGGGGAAGATTACATGATAAGGCTGAGAAATAGTAAAATGAAAGCGTTTATACTGCAAAAATACCTGCTCTTGTCAAAGGATATGTGCTTACAGTTATCTCATAACTCTCTAATTCTAATTCATAAAAAGCTGGAACAAAGCTAGCTATATTTAAGTCTCTGCCTTTTAAAACAGTTCCTTTTCTTGCTTTTTTTACTGAAAATAATCTTCATAATGATCATAATTTTTTTCAGTATTTGCATTAACCTTAGAGAAATTTAGAGAACTGTAAAAAAGTTTTAATACTGTATTTATCTAGAAGATACCTTCACAGTTCCATGAAATAAAATAAATTAATATGAAGCATATTCCTACAGAGAGAAGTTGTCCCACTAGGCTCCAATCCATTGTTAAGGAATTTGTCTTTGTTTCTATCTTGAAATCATTGTAAAGAGAATAGTTGCACTAAAAATCCTTTACAAGAATGCTTTTCTAGTTTGGGCAAAAACTGTGAGAAAGACAGATTCTGTACTGATATTCCTACAAGAACAGAAAAAGACATACCTTCATTAAAAGTAAATATCTATACATAGCCACACCAAGAAATATGTTACTTACATGTGCATTATACTTTCACACAGGTACATCAACTGCTGGATATGTCACTATCTCCCTAACCTGCATTAATAACACATTTAGATGATTTTTTAATAAAATGCAGGGCTATGAAGGTGTTTTTATTTCCTGTGGAAAAGCACTTTGGACCTCTATTTTGAACTGAGTCACTTTAATTTTTCCCATGTAAATTTCAGAAAAAAGCTCTAAGATGTAACACTGACAAAACCTTGCTTATGGCCAGATCAACACAGTCAATTAGAGTTTGTGTTACAAAACTGAAAGCTTTTTCTAGCGCAGTCCAGATCCTTTGTGCTTCTTTCTATGTTGAACACACAGTGAAAATAACCACATCTTCAAAATGAGGAAAAGAAGAGAAAAAAGATGCTACTTAACAGCCAAATCTTAATTTTTCATTCTGTGATATGATTAGGCACTTATTTATGCACTGTCAGTCACAAACATGCAGAAAAAGTAAAAGTTATTGAAAAAATTAAAGTCTGCTCAACTGTCTTGCAGGACTGTTGGTTCTCTAAGTGCTTTGAAATTATGATGTATGAGGTAGATGTTGCATATTAAATAAAGATATTTAAATTATAAAGCTCCCGTTAGTAAGAGCTGATGAATGTTAAATGTTATGAGCCACAAGGCTGTGGCATCCATCATATTCACGTATTATCACAGTCAGTGATGGAGCAGCCCTGGTGATGACAGATAGACTGTGAGATAGTTATCCCTTATTTCCAGAGTCACCAAGCAAGACTTTCAACCTCTTTGGCATTATTTCTTGACTCACATTCAATTAGCAACTTTTCTGTCATGTTCTAGACTAAGATATAAATTCTTTCTTCAAGAGTGGGAGGTAAAAGAAAGATATAGTGAAGCAGGGAGCAAAGGACAAGGAGGCAGTAATCCCTAACTCTGAGAAGGCTGTGAACTTCAGATGACTAGAAACAAATTTAAAATTGTGATCTTGTGAAAGAACAGCAATGAAACAGTAAGCACGCAATAATGGCTTTTCTCTGCACTTAGATAAAAGCTGAATTTTTGATGTGCACAGTATATTTTCATAAAATTTTATATACTATGTTTTATACACTTATTGGCTATTCCATAGTAATGTGTGCTAACACTAAAATTGCTCTTAAATTTATGTGTGTTATTTATATGTTCGCACATAACAATGCTTTTTGTTGTAAAAAATATTCTGTTTATTAATGGAACTTTACAACCACAGCATCCAAGATCCGTGGTAAATTAATGACATTTTTATTATTTTATAGTGTCATTAAATTTTTACTGATCACTCCATCAAACAGAAGCAATAAAGGCCATAATGCAAACTGGGACACTTAGATCAGGGGAGCAGGAAGGCATTCTATATAGCCTGAAGTAAACGGCTTGCTATAAATGATATTTATACCATCTTTAAGGACAGGAGAACACTTGGACAAGTTTGGCAAAACTGTTTCTGTAGTACCGTGGATTGTGTACTTAAATAACAGTTTACTTGCCAGCAAGACAATTTTTTTTTAAACCATATGCGAGAAGATGACTGATTACATTCATCTCTTGAAAAATAATATATGAAATGTAATAATACACTGGGCACCCCTCCCTTCAGGATTACCAAGACTGATCCGAATATACCCATGCCTCAAATTATTTCAACATGCTTACTTTTTCCACATCTGAAATGTGTATGCTTAGTCTGAAATGGAAAATGGCATGCACACTGATCATTGTGTAAAAGATGTTAAAATATATATTTTTGCAAAAAAATACTTTTATTTGAATAGATGTGTTTGGACAATGATGTAATATCCTTTATCTCAATAGTCTAGCATGGAAGCACTTACCAACATTAATTTAAAGAGCCCATTTCTAGAAACCGAATTAATATGGGTCATTCACAGAAGCCACAGAGCATATGACTGAAGGGATATTATTTCTTCTGAGGACAGTACTGCAGTTAGGATGGCTACAAATAATTATCACATGTTGCCTTTATGTATTTCAATTGAATTATTCCATACCTAATCTTCTAGTAGCTTATGTGCTAACTATGATCTATTCTCTTCATGTACCATGGACAGTAAACCACAAGCAAACAGCTTACTGTGTCCAAAATATAAAAAAGACGTTTTCAGTAGAACACAGCAAAATTATTTGCCGTTTAAATAAGGAGGTATCACAAAACCTTTCTTTTCCCCACTGGAAAGCCAAGATACAAACATCCCAAGCTTTTTACCTTCTTCTTACCATTTTTAAACAGCTAGAACTGAAAAGTTAAATTACCCTCCAATTAGAATCTTTTGCAACATCTTGGAACAGTAAGGATAATTACAAATTGACTTTCAGTCTTATCTCTGGGTATTTTAGTTATTATGAGTGGGAAGTTTAAACATTAACCTTATTACAACAGTGTCAATCATCCTACTGTGTGCAGGCATGCAGCTCCTGGAATTCTTTGGATGGCAAAGTAGATAAACACAACAGTGGCATTATTGTTACAATTAAAAGTAAGGTAAAAGACCTTCAGTTTTGCAGAACTGTGGTGAATATTTAGAACATGTTTTTGGCATTATAGAAATGGGAGTTGCTCCAAGAAACCAGAGAAATTAATTTAGCAAAGCAGGCAAACTTATTGCAGAAATGCTGGTATGTTAAGCTTCTACAAGATGCCAAGTTTAGGTTTTCCAAGTCATTGATTTACAGGTTGCATAGATCACGAATATGCTGAGTTGTATGACATTGACACAACGTGACCATTTTTTATGCAAGTGAAATTCCCAAATTCAATGATCTCTGGAACCAAAGAGGAGTGGTTCAGAGAATTTTCACACCAACATATTTATGTTTCCAGTGTTTTAAGGCCCTTATACTGCTAATAATCTGTTCCAGTGTTGTCTGTGTATGATGACCATACAGCAGGAACTAGCATCACTGCCACAAACTACAGATTTGTGTTACATTAGTGTCTCAAAGCAAACAGGTCACTTGAAAGGATATGGGGAGAGAGAAGCTGTTACATCCTCTTTTAAACACATTTTTCCGTCTTAAAACATAACTGAATAGTCATGAAAAACAGATTAACAGAGAATTTACACTAAAATTTCTTTGCCTAAGTAGCAAGACTCAACTAGCTTCCATGTGACAGTGTGATGTATGCCACACTTCTTAGTTTAAAACTAAGTGCTAAAGGTTAATAATTAATCAGATAAATAAATGCAATCCTAAACAACCTACCAGTAAACACTTTTTAGCCAACTATTTTGGAAGTTTGATCATAAGGATTAGACTTTGTAGTACCTCTAGTTAGTGTGAGCAGTAGCCATCTTGACTGCCTCACAGAAATAAAAAGGATTTAAATTAATTCCTTGATCATTAAGAGCATTTAGTAAACACTACTGACTTCAGTGCATTGAAGCTTGCCTTTGCGAATAAGTGTATGAATTTGAAAATATTTTTAAAAATAAAAATACCCTAAGAAAACAGATAGCAAATATTTCCACTTAAGTAGGACATTATGCCCTCCTACGCATGAAGAACTGACACACTCATAACTATTGCCACACTTGCAGCTACTCCTAAGCTATGGATCTGCCCTGCTTAGATTACTTTCAACAGGATTACTGCACTTACTGAGCCCCTTTAACCAAATGCCTTATGTCTTTGTTCATATGGTTTTAATATGGTTTTAACCAATTGCAAGGTTATTTATAAGTTTGCAACTCCCCAGTAGTTAGAGTTATGAAGCGTTCAGACTTAAGCATATCCAGTTGTGTGGTAACCCAACTACTGCTTTTATGCGGTTTTCAACTTTTTATCCATGCAAAAAGGCATGATGCGTGGCAGTATCTGAGAACTTGCTGATTAACTCTTTGTTTCAGCAGCAAATTCAAACATCAGCCTGCATTAAAGTTACACACCAACTAACAGGTAAAGATTTAAAAATAAAAACCAAAAACCCCCAAACCACACAAACCATGGAATTCCACCTTGGACTGATGAGAATTCATTAGTCCTTGAAAACAAAGGAACTATCAATTAAATTAACAACTGGTAAATTAAAAGCAAACAAAAAGAGTTACTATTTTACACTCTGCATAATACAGCTGTAAAATTCACTAGAGGTCAGAAAGAGTCCAAAGATTGGTCTATCACTTTTTTTTAAAAGAGCTGGATAATTTTATGATTGTTAATAGCATTTGTAGCAACACATGCTAAGATAATCAAATCTCATGTTCCACATGTAAGCTATTCAACCACCCAGGTTAAAGAGAAATTCCCTCATTCTCTCTGCTGCTCCCTTCCCTCCTGACCAACATCCACAGGTGTGGTAGAAGCATTCTAAGGAAAGAAGTGAATTTTCTTTTTACATCAGGTTTTGCTGATTAAATTCACAGGAGTACTGGTAGATGTTACAGACCAAATCTATTTAACTTGTAAATAGAAAGAATGTGAATATAAACATTTTTTTAAAAATTCACATTTTCTTTTCACTAAACTTATACATGTGCATTTTTGTGCAATGAGCAAAAGTAAACACAAATTACAATTGCCATACACTTTGGCTGGGTTAAAAGAGCATGACTGGTGGCTTTTCTTCTGTGATGCAAAAGGACTAACAGAAGCAATTCAGTAACTACTGCTGGACCTTCAGAATAGTTATGCAAGTTTCTACAAGAATGAATGTATAAAGGCATGTATGGCAATACAGAGTATTTTCTTAGCAGACTAAATACTACAGAAGAGGGATAATACACATTTTGATAGACTTCAGTTGAATTTAGCATCTGTTTGGATCTTGTCTATTATGGCCTTATTTTCACCAAGTATTTAAAAATTGGCACATTGAAATGAGATAAAAGTACAGAAATATTTTACCAAATGTAGACAATGCCATGTCCCTTCACGGGTATCTGCATGTTTCCCCAAACTTTTCTATTTGTGACTAAACTTCACTAAAATTATAGCCGTACGTTATAATCAGAATAGAAATTAGAAGATCAAAGATCTGGTTACTGCCCTCAAAACTGTGAATCTCCTTTTCTCTTAATCATCTCATAATATACTCCAGACTGAAAACACAGTTTTAGCAAGAAGCCACAGCAGTATAACAACGTGCAAAACTATTCTTGGTTCAGCACAACAATTTTTTTTGAATTGAAAAAAAAGGCAGAAGTCACCAATTTCAATTCCATTGCGGTGTTTTGCAAACCTCAACAGTACAAAGCAAATGCAGCTGCCCTCCACACAGAGCTGGGAAAAGAGAGGTCTTCAAAAAATCCAGAACACACATGCCATTGAAAAACAATACTATAGTCTTTAAAGAACAATATGGAAAGTAAGCACATGCAAACAGACACATATATGTTTGATTTTAAAGCTATGAAAGCTAAAAGGAAGATGATGCCCTCAGAGACACTTTCTTACCCTCACTTTGTCTGTGCCTGATGATAGGCACTTGCCAGATTTTGTGACATATGAAACACTATTGAAAGATCTGTGATAAAAATTGAATATAGGATGCAATAATCAATCATCATCAAATAGCAATTGATGTGCTTTTCCTATGCTACAAGTGGGTAGTAATTATAAAGACTTAAAAGCAAACAGTTCAAATACTCTATTTGCAAGTATTTTCACAAATAAAGAAGGAAACTTCCAGGAAAATCCAAATCTAAGTTTTGTGCATTTATTACAGCCATCTTTGAAGATTAATAGTGTTGTATGTACATTGCAGTAGCTCCATTAGGGTAAGTTCTCCAGGGCTTTGGAAGTGTAGATATCTAATCCAGATACCCCAACAGAGTTATTGGGGGTACCCTACCCCTTCTGTGTATCTCTATAAGCAATGCATGCCTCTAGACAAGGCTGTTCCATCCCATTTTCAGGAAGACACCTGAAGTAGTTTAAATTGGTGATGCAAAAAGGCTTGGGCTTAAATGTTCATATTCCTATTTAGAATTAGAAATGTAATCAAGGCAGTTAAAAAATCCCACCAAACGTTACTGTTTTCAAGTATATGTCTTGCCTTGAGCTGGATCTAAATATATAATTGCATACCATGCATATATAGATTAAGTGGGCTTTTTCTGCATTTATCGAGCTGCTTTTTTTCATTTTGCAGCATATTAAAGATTTTTTTTCAAGGTTGCATTTTGTGATTGCTGCTTATGTATTACTGTGTTTATGCTCAGACCTGTTTTTATGATCAGAGAGAAAGGAAACATACAATGGAGGAATAAATATGGGTGACAATAGAAGAATGATAACAACATCATTATTTGCCTCTTGTACCTCCATCACTGCCAGGTTTTAATCTGAGTATATCAGCCTCAGGAAAATGTGCTGCTTAACTGTTTATGTCAGGAAGGCATTATTGTTTGCATCAATACAGTATCAAGTACAGTACCTAATGCCTGTTATAATGTAGTTGTACCCCTCAACTAGCTTGTGTTTTTAATCTCCATTCAACAGGAAGAAAACTCAAAACAAAACAGTTTGTTGCAAATTCTTGCAGCCTTGTAAGGTCCTTAACATTGTAAGGCGCTGAGTACTTTCACTCCAGTCCAACAGAGGCCGCAAGAAGACACATAGTCACAACTTAATTCTAGGGAATACTTACACTAAGCATGAACTAACACACTTAACACTGAACTAGGGACAAAGTTTGTAGTTCTCATGTTTACACTGAATCTGAGAATAAACATTACACAACTTCTTTCCATGCTGAAGAAGATGCTTTCTTATTCTTATTTATTGATCCTTTTTCTCTTTGATACTGGTAGGTTGAAGGCCTTCTAGTATGAAGAAAAGTTATTCTTGTTTAGGAACAAAACAGAAAGCCAAGAAGATGTGCAAGTGGGCAAGACTCCTAGCAGAACTTATTTTTCTAATAATACAATCAGAACTAACTTGTTCAGAACTCATATTTTTAAAACTGATTCTCCAGGAAAAAACAGCCCAAACTTGTATTCTGAACTCTATAAAATGATCAAAAACAAACAAACAAACAAACAAAACCAAAAAAAAACCCAGAAGACTGATAAATAAAAGTTCCATTTAAATGATAAATAAAGGTTCCATTTGCTATGTCTGACATGCAAATGCAGGCAAATACATACTTCCTGGAAACTCTTCCATGAAGGAAATCTGAATAAAAATAATGCAACAGAGCAAGTCCTTTAAAGAGTAAGTGAGAACCCTTATACCTGAAACCATCTTACATGCAGAAATGAATACCTACAGGCTAAAAAAATTAAGTGGTTTTACTGCTGCAATATACAAAGATAAAACTGCTAGTCATCAGCTAATGCTGCTGGCAAAAATCCATTCTCTAGCTTTTCATTTAAAAGAGAATGATTTTGCAAACCTTGTTTTGTTTTTTAACATGAAAAGCTTATTTCAAATTTCCCACATAAGATATCCATTAAAGTACTCTTCAGCCCAATGCAACAATGACAGGTCAGAAAATGCTTTTGTGCTTTAACAAACAATCCTGAATGGGAGTTTCACCCATAGAGCATATTAGCCACTTATGTCACACTTCAGACCTATTTTTGACCTTGTTTTCACCTTAACCATAGACTGGGCCCAACTACATCTCTCTGCATTTTAAAATTAACTTTTTCTCTCTTTTGCCCTACCCACACCAGCCACCCTAGATGACATATATAATGCAGCTCACTGAAGGAACATTCCAGTGGGAAATTTTTGCTGCTCTATATACGAATACAACCTGTGAGTAGCCTCTTATTCCCTGTCTCAAACTTTTCTTACTGCTTTGTAGACTTGTATAGTTTATATCTATAGTCGTATTTCCTAGCTACATATCACAAGAAAGAGAATAATGATATCAATAATTGATGGAAGCAATCAGATTTTAACTATTACATATACAGATAATTGAAATACCTACCACTGCGCATTTGCAGTACCCAAATAATTTTAAAAAATTAGGTTGGTAACAGTATCTTCAGGCAAAGAGAGAAGAAATTATTGTCTTCTGGTTACCCAGAAAATCAATGATTAAGCTGAGAACTGAACCCAAGACTTCTGAACATTAGGCCAGTCCACTGCCTGTTAAGCCACACTGCCTCTGCCATAAATCTGTTTGATGGATTTTTCAGTCATGGAACATTAAAAGCTCTGCTCTGGTCTAATGAATATGTTTTAAAGAAAACAGTACAAACAAAAGCAAATGTAATACTTAAATTATCTGAGACATACTGCTTTGATGTCACACGTGGATAAAGGATTTCCTACTGGAGAGCTACGTACGCATATATGTACTGAAACATATTTTAGCCACTACCACTAGCTAGCAAGCTGGTATCTATTTATGTCTGAAAAGGGAACGTAATCAATTTTAGTTGGTTAGGTACAATCTGAGCCAACTTTTCTATTATGACCAAAAGCTTGGCAGTGCAGTAGCAGCAGCAAGTAGCAGAAAATTGCTTGCAGTGTTATTTGCCAGGCTACTTGAACAATTTACATTGGTTTTTCAAGAGAGTTTGAAGTATTAAAAAATTCAAGATTTGGAAAAGCCTTGGACTGTGGATTTTTGTTCCTAGTTGCAACAAGATGTGCAGAAGAGAGTTATGATATAATGTAACTGACTAAACGAAGCTTTTTGTAATATAAAACACCTGAAACATTTAGAAGCAGTTCAAACTGTTAGGAGCAGTTTAACCAGTTAGAAATTTTTTTTAATTGAAGATTTGGAGAGCCAATTGATTTAGATTAAATGCTCAACCTTTCGCATTTACTTAAGATTCATGTTGACATTGTACTAAATACGGCAATACAGTTTGTATTTCAGATAAATTGATCTGGCTACAAGCCTCACTGTTTAGTATGATTCTTACTCCAAGATAAATCAATATTTAATATCTCCTGCAACAGTCCCAGTAGATAATTTTAAACCTTTTCTCCATTCCATTAAGTTACCTTTAAAATTCTCTGTATGAGGCTTCACAGATGACTTCTGAAAAACTAGTTTATGAAGAGAAGCCTGAAATTCATTAATTCAGATGGAAAGGTTTTTTTAATCTTCCTGCATTGTGCTGGTCTCTATCTCTGTTTAGCTTATTCTCTTGCTCAGCTAATTTGAAGAATAAATAAATATTTCCTGTAAAGCTTTAACACAGATTTTAAACATAGAGAAATACCCTTCTACTGGTTGCTATATGGGGGTATATATGGGAGTATATGTGGGAGTATATGCTTGTTGTATCCCTCAGACTTCTCCAAAAACAGGCTGATAAAGACTCTCCCTGGCTCTCTGAGAGGATGAGTGCTCTGCATCATCAGATACCAACCCCTATCCAGCTCTAACACCACAGCCACATCAGTTAAAAGAAGCAGTCATAAGCAGCAGTTTGTTTGGCTCAGGTGTCAGCCACATCTCAGCCTCCATTTTGAACATTAAAACCAACTGTCTGCTCCCTCTTCCTTCCCCAGTCTCCAACTGGTGGAGTGTCTAAGAATGAGGAAGAACACCTCTTCCCCATCCCTTAAACCTCTCCTATGGTTAAGAGCCCCAGTGGGATCATGTACATTACTCTGCATTACATTCCAAGACCAGGAAGCTCTATACCATCTCTTACCCTCCAAACTATTGGCTCCCAACACAAACAGTACATGATCCTTTAAATCTTTTGATTCTCCTGTATATGAGAGATCATGCTGAAAACTGAAATATTCCAGATTCATAACAGAGGAAGGGGGAGTGATGGAGTTTATTTCCAAAGGACACTTGCTCAGATTCATGTCCTTGAGGGGTCAATGAGCTGCAGACCAGGTTGCCGAGAACCTGTTTGCACTGGAGGGGGACTTTGCCCTTCAAATCTATTCAAGATCTTCCTCTTGAGAAGTATGCTTGCGTTGGTTTGATTCAAACCATACAGAGTTCTGATCCTAATTGAGTTCTTTCATCACTAACAAGATAAAAATATTTTACAAAAAATCAGTTGACTGATAAACTTACAATGCAGATTTCAGTTTTATCTCCTTTGCTACCTTGAACCGATCAAACCGGCATAAATTAGTAATTTGCTTTTGGAAAATGTTGAGTGTTTACCTTAGTTTTGGACTCAAACCCAAGACAAATTTAGGAACAGGAACACATTAGTATCCTAGAACTAGCAGAGCATTGCAAACACTGTGAAAGCATTCCCCTCTCTCTCATGGTAAGAGAATGACAGATACTTCCATGACCTAAACCATATTCTGCATCACATTAGCAGTATTTCTGATACCACAGGAGTGCAATCTCAGAACAGTTAAAGGATGAGTTCTGATATGTGTGCTGAAATCCATCTTTAACACAGAAAATTAGATTAGGAGAATATAAAATAGGATCCAGAACAGGAAATTGGGTTCTTTTTTTATCTTTTTTAACTGGATTCTTTATGATCTTGTAACACATATTCCCAGGTAGCTACAGTAACATAGAATGGATGGAAGTAAAGGGAAATCACTTTATAAATCATGCAATTGTACACTTCATCTCTTTCACAGAACCACAGAATCACAGAATCGTGGTTGGAAAGGACCTTCTAGATCACCAAGTCCAACCATATTCACACCAACAAAAGACCTAAATACCTGATAGATTGAAAAACACAAAATAACCCAATTCATGCCTGCCACTATATCCTGTCGAGAAGCACCATGTCTACATGCTTCTTAAATACCTCCAGGGATGGTGACTCAACCACCTCCCTGGGAAGTGCCTCACCACTCTTTCTGTAAGGATTTTCTTCCTAATATCTAATCTAAACTTCCTCAATTTCAGACCATTGCCCCTGGCGCTGTCATTAGTCACCCAGCAGAAGAGGCCAACGCCCATCTCTCTACAACCACCCTTCAAGTAGTTGTAGAGGGCAATGAGGTTCCTCCTCTTATCCAAACTAAACCTGCCCAGTCCCCACAGCCTCTCCTCATATGACTTGTTCTCTAAACCCCTCACAAGCTTGGTAGCTCTCATCTGGACACGTTCCAGCATCTCAATGTCTTTCCTATAATGAGGGGCCCAGAACTTTCTAGGATAACTCACACAGTCACTACAAATTCCCCAAACCACAGTTACTGACTTTTGCCAGTCCCCAGCAGTGAGTGTATGCTGATATACTATGGATGGCTTTTGCACTGAATGGAAAGGAGGTTCCATACAGCCAAACCTGCTGTTTAGTGTAGAGTACTGACAGGTATCCAGGTCTATATATTTTCAATCTATAAATGTCAACATTACTTCATCCTGCTCCTTGCAAAGAAAGAGAGAAAAAAAACCAAAACACCCTGGTGAAAGAGGTTGGGAGCAAAACTGTAGGAAATGGCCTTTCTGTAAGATAGTTCATCTATGAAAATATACTTTATACTGAACTGGAGCCATCTAACAAAAATGGTCACGAGCAAAGAAAATGGTCACATGCAAAGAAAATGGCAGGGAGGTAAGAATGCATCCATTGACTGCTATCTCAATAAGCCTTTGGCAAAATAACAGTGAAATCATGCACCCAGCCACTGATGAACATGGATCTCACATTAAAACACAAGTGTCCACTTCTTTTACTGGCCGTTTAATAAATTGCTTTGGAACGAGTGGAGGTGAAGAGAAGATCTTTCCAAAACCTTGTCTTAGTGTTCTGCCTCAGTTAATGGATGTCAGCAAGTGGAAGTGACCAGAAATTTGATATGCTTTTCCAGCCTTTCTTACATGTTAGAGGTCACAGACATAAAAGTGAAATAATGTTTTCTGTAGATTTTCAGGATGTAAGCTGGGCTATTCCATCTTGTGGGGTAGGCATACTTTAGGTTTTAAGTAGTATTATAAAAGCTTAATATGATTTGAGTATGATTCTAGTACAAGTAATCTGATGTTGAAAAGCATTTATTACCTTGCTACACATTTCCACTTGAGATAGACTTGTTTATGGAGTCAGTATTATGTGACTACAGGTGGACAAGCCATGTGCAGTGAACAGTTTATCCAACAGTCTTCCTCATCATTTCAAACTACCACTGGAGGATTGGCAATTTCTATAGATGTATGAGTAACATGTCAGTGTTCTCATATTCTAAGTTTTGAGTTATGCACTTAAATGCTCAACAGTTTGCTGCTTGTGATTTATGCAGTAGTTGGTCACCTAGGACAAATTACAGAGTTTTCAATGCTTGACTCAGTGACTCGCAACATTGCTTTAAATTACCTGAAAAAAGCAATTGGGAATCTTCTCTACCAAAAGACCTCCCAAGCAGCAGAAAGCCTTGTGTTTATCAATTCGTGTGTCCATTAGCATCAGTAGCACAGAAAAAACTGATGACCCTGCCTTTGGGATACCATCAGTAGGAAAAAGATGGTAGTGTAGTCGTAAAGCAGAAAGGCCTGCAGGACTCACAGATTAAACTGCTGCAGGGTTCACAGAATTGCTGCAAAGACCGATGATTAGCACTGACCCTGTACCAGGGGCTGCATTCCCCATTTGGTCAGCACAGAGCCTGAAGTTTGCATCAAAGCCTCCAATTTGTTATGAACAGTTGTGAGCAATTTGGGCACAAACAGCAAATGTCTAATTGTGCACAAACGTCCATGTTCATATGTAAATACAGCCACAGAAATAAAAAAAAGTTTGTATGCATATTTGTGAAAAGAAAACAAAAGAAGGAATAAGTATGGTCAAACACCATTAATCAGATTTCAAACAAACATTTGCAAATACTGTTTTGCATTATTTTTTACTCAAGTCATTTGATGAGTATACATGCTCACATGGTTATACTTTTTTTTTAAAGCAAAACAGTTAAACCAGTGAAAAGTTTAGTATAATCCCACAAACAGGCAACTAAGTAAATGTCCTTAAACAAGAGGGGGTGTATTTCAATTTATCAGATATATTGATGCAATCTAATGATACTTGAGAAACAGGAGACATTTTTAAATTTAGAAAGTAATGAAGTATCAGAGAAAGTAACTACAATTTATCCTTGCCGTCCTTAAGATAGTACAGTTAAGAAAGTTGTATTGGTGATGTGAATGTACTTAGGAGGAATACATAGAGCTTGGAAATAAACTACTAAGTTTTGTGGATGTCTCTGCATGTATCTAAATATGAAATAATATGCAAAAGTATTCTGTAGTTCTCAGGACAATTGAAGAAGTGATGTGATAGGATTGTGCAGCTACCTTACTGTTTTGTGGAGAAGCACAATAGATACATGGAATACATATAAGTGTATATCTGCAAAGTCTCCTGAAAAGCTCCTAAACAGAATAGAGATAAGAACAAAACAGAAGACCAAAATTCTTATTCTTTTCACAGGAAACATCCCATAAAAGTGAAAAAGCAGTGTACTTGGTGCTTGGGTTTTGCTTTCTTTTTTTGGGTTTTTTTTTGCAAGAAAGGCAATGGAAGAATGGTTCAAATCCCCTTTTATTATTAATTATTATAACAATCATTGTCATCAGTGATGTCTAAATCCTGCAGCTAGGCAACCCTTTTAAGGTTTAAGCTGTGTTTAGCAACCACACACACACATACTAAGCACAGGTAGTGGGAAAAAACCTAGTAGCCTATAATTCAAATGCAAAAATAGCTACCAACATCAAAAGTGCTGGGTTTTGTCCTAACAAGAACATTTTAGTGACAACTACTCACAAGTAATTTAATTGGATGCAAGAAAAGCTTTAAAACTTCACCCAAGATAGGATATTTCTTCACTCTATTGTGTGTTTGTACACATATATACATACAACTGTACACGTGTGCACCTAGTTATTCAAATAATAATTTTTCATTTAGGTTTTTTATGTTTAGGTGCATTTTCTTTAAATTTCTTAAATATATACATCATTACTGGAACTGGTCAAGTTTTATAACATGTATGGTACAATAAAGTTTTCATACTTTATACACTGCAATGATTGAATAATTTTTACTTAATTGGTCTTCTGGAATTTAACCAATAGATAAATAATTCAGATTTATTTTAATCAGCCTCTATATATTTGGGAAAGTAAGTCAGTTAAGTAAATTGCTTAAAAACAAAGGTTTGCACAGCAAATTCTTCCATGGTACAAGACAAGCTGGTGCCGAAGCTAACTTATCCGTAAATTTAGATGACCTACATATGCCAGAGATTTTTCTGCTGTTTCTTTTTGTTTTTTCACTGTCAGTTCCACAGTTTCAGTGAACATGTATTTTTAATGTGTACATTTCAAATACATTATTTGTATGTATTTCTACACGTAGCATACAAAGTCAATCTGAAAAAAATGTTAGGGTAGGCATGTGTAAACAGTAGTATTGAGCAAGAGCTCAATGTGATCAATTAAAGGATTGATTATAGGTTACATATGCATAGAAAGTTAACATTTCATGAGCAGCTTTAATATTTTTATCTCTCGAATTTGAGGAACAGACTTGACAAGATTTCATACCCACAGCCTTCTGCACCTGGTCCCCATTATAAACCTGGCCTTGATAATGGAGCTGTGTTCTTCTACAGAGGTTAATGTTAGCAATGGTATTTTCCTGCCATAATTCTTATACCCTGAGTACCAGTCTTATGGCTGAATTTGACCCCTCAGTGTATGTGCAGTTACAATGTCCACATAGAGATAAGATAAAACATTTCTTTAAGTATTGGTACAGTTTCTCAGCCTGATTTTATTTAAAGTGATATCTACAGAAGTTAGACTTCAGTGTTACATTGAAAGTCAGATTTTGTTTTTCCTTTGTTTATAAGGGAAACATTTATTTTTAAAAGACATGGTCAGAGACTCGGGGATTAATTTATTTTCTACAAGATATCTCTGCTTTGAATGTAATTTCAAATTACATTTTAAATTTCTAACTGTAAAGATAAATTCACTGCCATAGTTCCCCATGTCTGAGAAAATCATTCTAAAATGCATCTAATTCCTGATCAGTTCTCACAAGACAAAGGGAAAAAGAAAGGAAATTAAAAAACAATACTTTCTGTGCACTAGAATTATGCTACAAACACACCAATGCAAGCACACATGACAATGAAATTCATACAAAAGCAAATATCATCAACATCTTGAGTTTCCTGAAAAAGTATACTACTTTCCTGGAGTGGAATGTTGCCTGTGAAGTCCATTTGTAACATACACAACACATCCTGCAAAAGTGTTGCTTGGAATCATTAGGGGTTGTGTGTCGCTTCACACACACACACACACACACACACCCCATTTGTAGAAATATGCAGTGATTCAAAGCTTTATCCTATGCTGTCATGTAAATTTCAAGTGTAGGAAGCAACAGCGTAAATAAACAGAATTTATCCAGTACAGAACCAAATGTTTCAAATCCAGCCTGTTTTCTAGTTCTAATAAAAGGGGGCAGTATTACATCAGCTGAAATTCTTAACTGTTCAAATTATCATAAAAAGTGCTGGAGAAAGATGCAAACCCACTGAATTTCACTGAAAATAGACTGCTACTGTGTACACAGTCACAAATCTACTTGTCTGCCTTGCAGTAAAATTTTCAGAGCTAGTTCAGAGAGACTTAGGCGCCTGCATTGCAGCTACTTTAGAATTGAGTCACTATTTTGCTTTTAAAAATATTAAGGAAATATTACAGTTGATATAAAATGAAGACACTTTTCTATATGTAGCTATCTCTAAACCTAAAAAGGCAATTACAGAAGTATTGTGATTTCAAAAAAATTTGGAACAAAATGTAATATTTTTTGTTCCCAAATATGGCTTTAGGAAGTTAAATTTGAACAATACATATAAAAAACCTAATTACTTGGTATGTACTGTGCACAGCCACAAGCAGATCACTGAACTGGCCAAACTCACAGTGAAGTATAAAGGACATTTGTTTTGTAAGAAGTATGAGGACTGCTGGGATTTGTGTTTGAAACTTTTCCCTATTCTGAGGCATTTAACCTGGACAAGACATTTATATGTTATAAACTGCAAAGAGGTTGCCTCTAGCATGTCCTGCTACGACTCAGAAATTCCCCAGGGAAAGGTTTGTCAACTGAGCAGAATGACGTACTCAGGAAAAGCAGTTTCCCAGTTGCAGTGTCTCTTTGTAGAAATCAGATTCTCCATTAGACAGATGGAATACACTCCCACTGAGTTGAATAAATTGTCTATATTCTTGCAAGAAACGGAGACCACAGCAACAGTTCCTTAAGTAAATCAGCGCCTTTCTTTTTTCTTTCAACATAGCTCCAGATTTTATATTACAGAATTTAAATATATAGAGTTAAATTATAGCTAAATGTAAGCTGTAAGGGACAGGAACTTCCTTAAGTTGCAATGAGAACAAAACTTGGTACAATGACTCTTAAGACAATACCAGAATAAAAGCAATAATGTTGCAAAACTAGTCATTTACTCTTCATATTGCTATCCATTTGTTGGCCTAACTGTAAAGTACCTGACCTTTCACTACAAGTAGAACTGGGATCTAACCAACAGAAATAAGGATCCAATTGAAAATGCTTACATTTTCTGTTATGCCTCCCAGAAGGCAGAATTACAAGCACTGACCTTTTATTTACTAGTTACAAATGTTCTATCAGAAACTAAAGGAAAAAAGAAAACAGAAGTTTTTCTAAAAGGACAAAAGCAAATGAAAATAGATCAGTCCTTGCAAATTTAAGTCACGTATTCATAAAGATTTCTAAAAATCCTTATGATCAGTTTATTCACGTTGTCAGTTCAGGGGTGGTCATGACTACTCCTGGAAAAAGGGGATAACTGAATGAAGGATACACTAGAAAGTATTTTCTTAACTGTATGTTTATTTTGTAAAAAAAACTGAGTTAAGAAATTGCTAATAACAAGGATGGTAATGACAAGGTTCTTGATTGGAGATTATCTGAGAAATACTCCGCACTTGCAGAAAAAAGTGCTACTCCTTCCTCTGCAGTTGTTCTGTCTATAGTACTGAGTGTATGAGGAGAAAAAAGCTGCTAAAAACCAGTCAGGAAATATTTTCTAAATGCTGCTTGCATGTAGAATAAGGAATACAATGACAGAGTCATTGCTGGACTGTAGGGCGTCAGAAGGAGATTATGCATGACCAGTAAGTTTTCTTAAGACTTCCTGAAGTGTTTTTATCAGACAGTTTCTACACATGTGCAGTAGCTTCTTATAAATGACTAAGTGTAAGAGCTCCAGAGGAGTTGTTACACTCTATTGTGTCAATAATCCACATGTTTAACAGTCCCCCCAAAGGGGTCATTATGGCTTATCAAGTCAAAGCCTAATACCCAAATATGGATTTGGTCAATCGACTGTAACATCACGAAGGGTAAATAACATACATTTTTAAGAATGTACACATTTTGCATATAAACCATGGTCTACGTTAGGATAAATGATGTGGATGCAACTTGTAAAGGGGAAGGTGATGGTATTTCCTTCATCTAGCAGATATGTTATGTTTAGTAATTTGGTATATGTTCTTTCTTTATTTAATATATTTTTTCTCAATTAAATTATTTCTGCCTATATTTTTTCCTACAAAGTGTTTTTGCTTGTGTTCTTATGCTCTATGCACAAAATGATAGGATGTTGTCCTTTTAAAAAGAATGTCAGGTAACTTACGAATTGTATTGCATTTTCAGGTTCATTTAATGCCTTAAAGAAAACTTCTAGCCAATGAGGCTTGTTTCAAATACTGAAATAAATACAAGTATAACTAGCAATTCAAATTTTGTTTCAGTACTCTCTTTTGTTGAAGGCAAACGTGGTTGCCTTCAACAACAAGGCTTATGTATAGTGATATTTTTGCTTATTACACATGGAAAAGCTTTGTAGCCTTTTAGCTCGATTTTCCTAATTCTCTGCCCTTCCTAGTGCTTCTGTTTGTGAAACCACTGATGCCTTTACTTCTTCCCTTTCCTCAGTCAGCTACACCTGTAGGTGTAAGACTTTCTGTGTGTTTTACACCGTCCTGCCAGCAACTGGGCCAGGGGTGTACAAGACACTGAGAGGAGGCACAGATAGGACAGCTGACCCCAATTGACCAACAGGATATTCCACATCATAGGACGTCATGTTTAGCAATAAAAGCTGCAGGGAGAAGGAGGAAGGAGAATGGTGTTTGGCATGATGGCTGAAAACCTGCCTGTCCATGGGAAGTGGTGAATTAATTCCTTGTTTTACTTTGTGTATATGGCTTTTGCTTTACCTGTTAAACTGCCATCTCAATGATAAGTGAGTTTTCTCACTTTTACCATTCTGATTCTCTTCTCCATCCCACTGACAGGGAGTGAGTGAGCAGCTGCGTGCTGCTTACCTGCCCATTCTAACCCAAACAGTACCCAAATAGTAATAACCCCATAACGGCACATGCCCACGGAATGGTATAATCTCACAAGTATGGCCTAATCTTAGTTCTTTAGCAACTAACAAATCTGGACTGTGCCAGAGTGCTGCATGGTTTTGATTTGGTCTTTCTGATGAATGAATCTCTCTGAGCATTTTTAGAGCAGCCTAGGAGATTTTTTTTGAACAGCAGAATATGAACAGAGGCAATTTTTACTTCTGTGTCTCTAACCAAATACAAAGCCTTCTGAAGATTAAATGATGCATTTTCAAAAAGGCCTAAACCCAGGCTTTGAAGCTATGTACATAATTTTGTTAGCGCAATCATTTGCACAACAAACTATTACCAGCTATCTGAACTCGAAGACCAGTAGCTGACCAGAACTCAATAGCTTTTTTTCTTTTTTAAACCAGCTGCAGGCAATTAATTTGTCATCTTTTTCTGGTGCCAGCTTCTAGCTGCTCATTTATACCAGTTTAATTACCTGAGGCCAATTTCTGAAAATTTGGTCCTGAAAACATAGAGTCCTCATTCTTCAAAAGAAACCAATCCAAAATTGCAACTGTGTTATCAAAGCTTCACTGGGATTATGACAGACACTATACACAATCTTCTGGGCATAAATTTATTTCAAAATTATGTTTTTCTAATTGAAGTGATCTATTATTCCTCCTCCCTCCATTTTGATCATCCTGCCCATCATTTTTAGAGTAAAAGAAATATATCATAACGTAAAATTTGAAAGGCAGAGGGTAAAGTGGGAAAGAAGAGTGTTCTAGAATTCTGTTTGAGTGAAGGATGCTTCTGGTTTTAATGTATTTTATACTTGCTATAAAATATAGATACATTCCCTTAGTATTCATGACTGACTTAATTCTTTTCTTTAGGACAGCGAGTGGGGATATATCATCATTTAAAATAACTTATTTATATACCATTCTTTTGTAAACCCTGCCTTTTCTTGCATCTGCAAGGATAACAGACTTGCCCACCAGAGTTAAAAGTAGAGTACATATTCCAACTTTTTCCTCCCCTAATGGTTCACTGTATAGTACATGCTACAATAAATAAACCCAGCAGGATTATATTGGGGCACTGAGAGATTTAACAAGAGATTTCCTTGCTGCTTTTTTATTCTGAGATTTTAAAAGTTGCGAGTGCTACCATGAGTACTCTCCCCATAAAAGATGGCATTTGAGAATAATGTCGTTTATATTTAGTAAAGAGTTCCAATTGACTCTGCTATCTTTGCAAGTAAGTTTTTTTCATCTGACTGCCTGATGTACAACCGCGATCTGGAAGCTGTACTGTGTATTGCTAGTAACTGGCACAAAAAAGAAATTTCAGATTATTCACTGAAATATTTACTGGCTCTGCTGCAAAAGGTGAAAGACGAAATAGAAACTTGTTATACTGAATAAAAGAAGTAAGCAGGGAGTAGACCTGTGGATGCCTTCTTCATACTTACCATTCAAAGTCTAACATTTAGAGTTCTTTTAACAACCCTTGTAGTGTATTAGATATTTTTCAGTATCAAACCACTGAAACTCATAAAATGTATTTTAAAATAAGCGTAATTTTATCAACTCTTAATACTGATCACAAGTGTGACATTCCTTTTATTTTTGAAACTTGGGCTTTAATAGCCTACTTTTTAGTTAGTTTAGACAAATATAGACTTCACAATTAGAGTGTTGTATGAATCTGTCCTGCTCAATTAGTTACTAATGTCTATATTTTTTCACAGTTTCAATCTGCATTAACTGAGTGTTTCAGTGCCGACGTTTAAACTAACAACAGCAGAAACAGCCTTTGAATTTGACCTGTACAAGTATTGTTAATCTTGTGTGGCCAGTTTGACAAGTCTGATTCATAGACATTGAGCCCTTCTCTTTTTCAGAGTACAGCAAAGAACCTATCAAGCCAAAACATAACAGGTAGATGAAAAGGTGTGTGTGTCAATCTTTGATGAGGCTGTTTACATCTTTCCATGCCATGCTACAATCCTTGCTTACCAAGTATTCCCTTGTGGGTTGAGAAAAGATCATAGTACCACCAAATTTATGGCTTAAGACATAGTTAATATTTTTCTGCATTGTATACTGAATATGAACTAAAATATCCTCTTAGTGTCCGGTATATAATATAATATTCCCTCCTTCCATGACACAAAGAACCTAGCCTCTAATGTGCATATACCATAGAATTTTATTAATGAACTATAGGAATGGAAAGCTACCTGGTTTGTAATTTTTAATTTGGGTTGGCTTTTTTTCCTAACAAATATTCTGAAACACTAGCTGTGTTATAGGTTAATGAATGCATCAGTTTTCATTCATTATTAAATTGCATCATAACTGTTCCTATCTGCCAGTGCCATAGTGATTGCTGGGATAATATTTTTCCCCTTCTAGTTAACTGGAATAAGTACTGTGGTATATAACTGATTTTTGTGTCAGTGGTGAAAAATAACTGGTGTGCTGTATGTTTTTGCAGTGTAATCCACCTCTAGGCAAGCTAACAGAGCATTTTTTACCAAAAGAGTTGCCTAAACAGCCTAGCCAATTGCCTGATTGTGTGTTCACTGTCTCTGTTACACACACAGAGGCCTGATTCTGGAGCAGATTTTGTAGACCTTGGAAAGGCTACAAAGCAGAACAATACAGATAAAGAATTTTCCAAGAGACTACTTTGTCCTCTGAGCAGTCTTTAATGTACCTGTGATAGAAACCATTCCTCACCTTTCAGATGTGATCCTAGCTTGCTATTTTGTAAAGCAAATGATGTCCTGCTCAGTGCAGTGCTTGTCACTTTCTCTCACTACTTTCTATCATTTACAGTTTTCCCTAGAGCCCCATTTCATTTTAATGCTTGGAAGCGATGAACAAGATTCAAAAAACTTAGATGTCTGACTTCCTATTGATACAAAGTTAAACCTCTGTGGTCTCAGAGTCACAGATTCAAGGGTGCTCAGACAGCATTGTAAAATTCAATCCTGCTAGTACTTAACTGGTCTTTTTGCCAGATTTATCAATCTAATAATTCTCAAAAGCACATTTCAAAATCTAGTGACCACAAAGAGTGGTGTTCTCAATCCATTCATTTTACACGTTGGTAGGTGTGTTCTTACACGTGCACAAGATTGGTTTCTTGAATGATGTCAGGTAAACTAAGGGAAGTTTGTAGCACAGAACTATGCAGTGACAAGGTGTATTTAACCTGAAATCAGAAATTAGTAAAACCTATAAAGAGAAACTTTATTTAAAAATAAGAAGCTAGTTGCAAAGAAAAAGAGAATGAATGACAGACTGTGTGCAATCAGAGACATTACCTTTTCATTTCTGCAGTTGTTTAGACCCATGTTATTCATGGAGGGCAATTTTCCATCAACACCATGTGGCTGCTGTTGCTGCTGCTGCTGCTGCTCCCTTTGGATCTGCTCTCTCATTTTCCGAGCCTCCTGAATGGCTTTCATTACTGTGTCCTGGTCCCCAAATAGGGCAGGTGAATTGAGACTGGAAAGGATATCTATAAACAGAGAACACACTTTATTTAGGTAATCATCCAAATTAGAATCCAGAGTATGCACTCAGCTCTCATACTGTTAGAGCTGCACCCAACTAACATTTGCTAGAGGAGGTGGAGCAGCAGTTTCTATCTGTCTGAAGGCTGAATTAATCTGTAAAAATGACTGACAAGCCTTTGTGCATCTTCTGTTATTAGAAATACAACCACTGAAATCTTGGCATAGCGTGGTACGGAGATATTTGAGCATACTCATGGACTCAAAGTGCAAAGTTAAACATATGTTCAAGACAACAGAATTCTGAAGCTTAAGTGGAAAGCCTTTGAAGTTTTAATAATAATACAATGAGCAAAGATGGAGAAAGAAATATTGTCTACTTGGACATGAAAGATACTGTGTCAGTTTTTAGAATTTATTTTATTGAGAGACTTGCCACTGGATACCCCAGATACAGTTTCTGAATTCAGACCAAAATACAGTAATTACCTGGTTGTTTTCAGGAAGTTTCAACTTGATCCATATGTTCCTGCATACGGCACACCATGTACACACATATAGTGTATGTACTTTCTGCTAGGAAATTTTGAGCATTCAAAGACTGCATGGCCTGTGCCTTTGCCTGACAAGTAGAAGTATTCTATAAAAGATCTTAATTTCTTAGATTTATGTGCTTACTGAGTCCACAAAAAATAACCAAACAAATAAACCAAACAGACTAAGATGGAGAACTATCCTTCAAAGTGATTTTCTGAAAGATAATTTTCATATTCTTTTGACTTTATCACAGTACAGCTGTGTGAAATATAGCAAATTCAATTTCAAAGGACCTTAACTTTTTTTTAATGAAACAATATTATGAATAGGGGTTTCTCATGCTTTATCCTCAGAGCCAAACAGTTGATTTGATAATGAGCTCTAACAGGGAGATGCTGTGATGATATTTCCCTCAATGAAGCAATCTTATGCAAAGTGAAAGTATCAATTGTTCTTCTTGCTGGTAAAATTTTCAATACTCTGCACTGATTTAACTCTAAGTCCCATTATGGAGCCTAAATCATTTGGGAACCATATCTGCATGACTTGTAGTGAGAGTTAGGTTCACAATCACTTAAACTTAAAACCCCCTACATTTCTTGACGATATTTAATAATGTTTTCATAGCATTTTTTTATACTTAAGGATTGACAGGAAAAGTTTTCATGACTTTACATGAAGCATATTCACACCTAAGGCGTATAGTCTCTGAACTTTTTTTCTGGAATGTTCTATGACTTCAGATATGCCACTTTTGAATGCTAGACAGTACACTGATAGCTGGAAATAAAATGACAGGTAGAATATTTATCTAGCTGCAGAAAATATCTGTTAGAGATTATCATATTCCCAAGTGTTCTGGAAATTAAATCATAATTTTAATATATTTAATATATGTATTTAACATATCTGTTCATTATTCACAAGTGTTTCTATATATTTTATAAGTACACTTGAGCTACAGATTGTGAATAAGTGGTCCATAGAAAGTATTTAGTCACTTAAAACTTACTATTTGAACTTTCAGGCTGATCATCTACATTTTGCAGCTCAATTCTGTTTCTTGACTAGTTAAGGTATTCTACATAAACAATTTTTAGATCAAATTTGCTTCACTATTCAATAAGCTTTATTTTTTATTTTTTAAAGAATCTTGAACACAGGTCAAAAATTTCCTTTGACAGACGGGGTGAATAAACAATAAAAATATGAACAATAAAAAATAAACTTGCTGGACTGAAGCCTTTCTGGCTTAGGGAAAAAAATATTCAGTATGTAGTCTTCATAAGAGGAACTTAATACCCAGAACGCAAAGGATTAGATTACTTTTATAATTCTGTTCTAGATAAAACTAGTGCTGAATTCACGCAAATCAGCCAAAACCCACATTTTGAGTCATCTTCTTGCCCAGCTTCAGGCTTACTGTAAACATTGGAGATACTGAATGCGCCCTGACCATGGTTCAACGAAGTGTTCAAACACTTGTTGATTTTTAAGGCATACACTAATCACATGAGTCACTATGTGTCTATGTCTAGGCTTTAAGTGCACACAAAGACTTTTGTTTGTTTTATCCAGAGGCGAAAATTCAAAAGTTATCTCTGCATGTATACCCCACATTGATGTCCTTGGGAAAGATATATACAAACCTCTTTTACATGTTTTATACATACATCTATTTACTTAATTGTATGAATTTGGAT
This sequence comes from Upupa epops, assembly GCA_013397515.1. Lineage (NCBI taxonomy): Eukaryota > Metazoa > Chordata > Aves > Bucerotiformes > Upupidae > Upupa > Upupa epops. The sequence goes on along the minus strand of VZRI01012213.1, from coordinate 411,920 downwards.
GGATGGATATATCCTATACTATATATTTAATTTGCTGTATGTCTTTTGATGCTTCATCATTTTGGTTACTCCTGTAAAATCTTGGCATTCAAGAGATCTCTGAATATCTTTCCTGCAAATGTAGGCCCAAATATCTACTTAAATCAAAATAAATGTGTGCAAGCTGATACTTCAAGTAAAAAATTTGTGAGTTCTCGCTTTCCGCGAGAACAGTTACCTAAAGAAGATCCTCTTCCCAGAGATCCACCAAGTGGACTGGGGATGCCACTCTTGTTTGTCACTGTCACTGGACTGCTTTTACTAGCTGGGAAGAGGTTCTGTGTTGGAGACGTAGGGGATTTGACAGGTTCAGCAGTTTTAGGTCGGGCTGAAAGATTCAGTGGCTGGACTGCTTCATCCTGCAAGAGTTTAATGTAAATAATTATTAGGAAAAGACACAAAATGAACACATGATTTCGCAAGCAGCAGTTACTTTACACCTTGAAGACAATACCACGTTCTCCAGCAATAATAACAAAAGCAGCTAATTATCTGCCTCCTTTAAGATTCAACAAAAGGACATTAATTTATCTGTGTTATGCTTCTATTTACATTAACTATGTGGCTGGATTGTTCTTTTTGCCAAATTAAAATCTGAATTAACTCACATTATAGCTTAATTTTGTAATGTGTTTTCAGAGCTCTAAATTAACCTAGGGCATTTACAAAGACATTTAAAATTTCCAGCAGCCCAGTAATGCTTTTTTTTGGTTCTATTTGAAAAGTTGCTGGAACTATAAAAATAAGTTATGTAGCTTGTTTTTAATTATATTAGAAACTAAGGAATCAGTACTTCTATAAAAAAGAATAATTTGAAAACCCTGATGGTTCTTTGCCCCACGTGTAATGCTGCTAATAACCTACACATTCCACCCATCTTATGTTGACTCTATGTTTTGTTTAGAGTAAAATAATCCATACTCTGCTACTATAACAGAAGAAGAATTTTACTAGAGCCAAGTTCCTTAATTCACTACAGCAATGTATGCATACTGCATGCATTCTAAAATATTCTTTATTTTCTACTGTTTAATGTGGAGTATTTTACAAAATTTTATTGAAACGTGTTGTGTGTTTTTGAACACAGGTATGTAAAATCAAGACTTTTTTTCCAAATAAATGCTATTCTGCTTCTTGTTTGATACTTCTGTAATTAATTCTCCACTATGTAGTAATTTCTGCTGCATTCAACCCTTAGTGTTCATTTTCATGAAGACAAAGAATATTTTTAAGGATATGTAAATATAGTATCAACACTTTTATATCTTTTGATACTTTTCATATGCAATTATGTAAGAAATTTCACTGCTATAGGAGAGTAAGTCCACCTAAGAATTAACTTTTGGAAAAAGAGTAATTCAAACAATTAATTTCTTTGATAAGGATAGTCAATCACAGCGTAACTCTTTTTCCCATTCTCTGAGCTTGCTCCTTTTTCTCAATATGTTAAGCAGGACAGAGCAATTGTGAAATAGTGAAACAGTGATTCTCTGTAATTAAAGAACCCAGTAAGATAGATCTCTCATTTAAAATATGCCCAAAGCAGAATTGTGCTGGATATAATAGAATATCATTCATATTTTAAAACATTGCACTGATGGCTTCAAAGCTTAGAAATATACAGAATACAGTAATACACTACATTAGCTCATATTTTCCATTCTCCTTATGGTCAAGCGATGATTAGCAAAGTACATCTCATCATACACAATACATTAAACATGAAAACCTAACAGTCATTTTTAATGCCATAACATCTCCAGTTTTGTTTTCATAAAGCTGCATGACATTCCTATTCTTCTTGATCTTGCAGTGTGCACAAATGTCCACACCTGTCCAGAGTCTAAGTGAAAGCAGAAACACGAAGGTATAAGGGATACATGAAATATCTGTAGTTTAGTATTTGCAATGCAATATTTTGCTTTCATATAAGTAAGAATTAAAAGGGTTATTTTTATTAACATATATTTCAGGCCCTTCAAGTTAAATTATGTAGGGAAACCCCCAAAAATTTGCATGTGGTCAATTCTGTAATAGGACTCAGCTGGCCATAAAGCTGGAATGGTGTTGGCTTTGGTTCAAGGAGATATGTGGTTGCATTTAACCAGGGAAAATCTTACTCATGTAGTAAAAGTTTGGTTTGGTGTAGATCCATTTGGCTCACTTGTTTATGAAATTACTTTTTCACATTAGAGTAGCTAGTAGTATATTCTCAATACCATAAATCACTGGTGTTAGGTATCACTGTGCTACAGCAACTTTGCTGAAACGGTTGGGATTTGCTTTTGGTAGCTTCTGTATTGACAACAAACTCTGCATATGTAGTATAATTCACTGACTGCTCTCAAGCCTGGTGTTGGATTACAAGAGGTAAAATATTAGACTAATACACATCTACAGTTAAGAAAGTGAACACTTTGCTAAATAAATGTTACATCTGGCCATAATGGAATATTTTTTATTTATTAGTACTCTCAGCCTAGCAAAAAAGTGTCATGGAAATTTATCAGCCCAAGCAGAAATATCTACTCACTCACACATTACCACAATGATAGATGATAACACAAAAACGAATGATGTTTTACTCTCATGTAAAAGGAAAAATAAAAAAAAGGAAAGAACCCATCATGTCAAGTGAGTAAAATCTTCCCAGGCTGATTTGAGGCTAAGGACTCTGTCTGTGTAAAATGTCAGCAGCTAGCAAAAGTGCTTGTTCTCTCTCTCTCCCCCCACTCTATGCCCTCTTTATATCTGTTTTAATAGTTTTGCACTTACAATGCTATCATTCAAATTGGTAAAAGTTCTCAATGTTGGTGGTGTTTACAGTTTGGAGTAAACTGTTTCCCAGCATATTTGTTCTCATGAGATTCAGAACAAGCATAGGAAAACACAGGAGCAAAAGCCACAAAGTTGTACCCAAAGACATGAGCTACACCACAGATTTCAAGGGGTGCTCAGTGTTCATTTCAAGCCGTTGGCAAATGCCATGTTGTAGCTGCCTGGTTCAAAGCAAGTGAGAATAAGCAGGCACAAGCATTCAGCAATGGCGCAATCCCAACAAGGAGCAGCTCGGCTGTCAGCAGCTGTGTGAAATCAGCAAAAGTCAAATCAATCTGCAGTGACACGATGTTTTCCACAGAGTCTTGACTTACATCTTATTTTTATGTGAGGCTTTCCCCAAAATTTTGAAGTAAGTGCAGAGATTCATAAAATAGAAGATCTACAATCTTTCTCTTGCCCTAATAAAAGTTAGCACCATACTCTACAATACTCAAGAGTTCAGTGTTAAGCAACTCACAAAATGGATGCCATTAATGCACTCACTAGATTACAAACTGAAATCTTGAAAATATCACATTTTAGTGATTAATCTCTTGTGCTGCCTGTAGTAGAAAGAGGGATGCCTGGTATTCTTAGAAGCAGAAGTGAATGCTTTCTCTTCCTTTCTCCATAATGATCATACAGCACTAAAACGGAACATTTGAGTGGAATATTGAAAAATTTTTACGTGCTTCAACTTTCAACTGTAGAACAAGTAAAGAGACCCTTTATTTTCACTGCCGTTTTCAGACAACTTTTTTCTTTACTGCAAAATACCTTAACTTGAGTTACTGGACTGGTCCCTCTCTTCTCATTTTTCATTCCAGTGGGAGAGAGTGCTCCAGTTGTATTTGGTGGCTGTGGAGTAGACGGCATCTTGGCTCCAGGAGAAACTTGCATGCTTGCCAACTGAGCTGCATAAAGTTGCTGGAAGAAAAGAAGATATACAATGTATTCCTGAAGAATTCCTGAAAAAAAGAAGCTATATACGTACATAACTTTTATTGCTTGGCTGTTTCTTTTCTTTTCTTAAAGGAATTGCAGATTTACTTTTTCCCAGCATTTTCTTGTTTGTGGCTTTTCCTGCCAATCAAAAGCTCTTTTCTTAGTTTGACTTTTAGCTGACTTTCTTTTTTTCCCTTCTCCCTAATGATGGTCATGGTAACTAGCAGAAGATTATATTGCATCCAAACACAAAAAAATTATGGCAAAATTATAAGGCTGTTTCTGAGGAGAAGGTATAAACCTGTCAGAAACAACACTGTTTCAAGCCTTTCTGTTCTGACCCAGAAATCACTCATCCTCTACAGAACCTCTGCTGAAGCTTACAGAGAAACTGTTTGCTACCAAAAGGCAGTGCTGCATCTTCTCTAGACAGCAATTAAGTCTTAAAATTAAAGACAGGGTATGTCTCCATCTCAGTGCATAAAGATTGGTTTAACTTCTGTAAATGCTAATAAGGAAGGTAAGCCTCAAAAATTCCTTTAAATAGTGATAAAAATACAAAAGCACCCTCATGGAATGTTTCAAAAAGTTTAAGTGAAATATAGTAAAATAGTAGTATATTGAAATAAACTATTCCTATCGATCAAAAGTGTTTATTGAACAAATAGGTTTAAATTTCCTTCCACTGACGAAATTTAAACCCTCACCTTGAGTTAGCATCAGCAATAACTCTTCTACCACAAACAGGGAAGATCCTAATCCCTCTTCTACACATGAATCTATATAAAGTTTGCCTTATTAGTGAGAAAAAAGCCAGGTGGTTTGTATATCATTTCCAACATCACTACCATTCAGATGGACAAATAAAGAAAAAAAAATTACAGTAATCAAAAGCAGACCTTTCAGCACATGTAATTAAATGAAAGCTTAATAAAGAATAATTTGCAAGAGCTAGATGAGCGTATGTCATAGTTGTTGCTTTCTTTGGAACAATTGTTGTAATATAACAAGCCTCCACAGAAGTGAGTTACACAATACTATAAGCTCAGCAACTCAGTGGCTAGACAAACGTGTGGAAGGGCAGGGTCAGAACTCTGGGGTGACAAAATATTTTGTTTCCTGCCATCCCCTTGCAGTACCACAAAAAGGCTACAAAAAGGTAACAGATAAATGACTTTAAATCAATGGTGTTTAAATATTTTAGGCAAGGTATCATTTCTTTTCTGTATTAGAAAACTAGAAAAACTGAGAATAGAAAATGTTCACATTTGCCGATGTCCTGGAGATGTAAGTCCTACAAATGAAGCCCTATATACAATAGCAAGTGGTAGGATTTTCCCTCTACTACTGGGATTTATCCCTTTTAGAATATATTTCAGGTCAGACTATGCTTGCTTACATGAGGCTAAGCAGCACATAGCACAAACTTCTGAAAGCCTGCACATTCTTAGCTCAGAAATAATCAGGCACTGTACAATAAAAGAGAGTGCAATATACTTGAAGAGTTTAAAGACAAAATCCAAAGAATAGAATGGCTATTTGAGTGTTCTGTACTTTGTCTATTTTTCTTTTTTAAAATTAGGATCCTATATAAAATCTACTTCAACTATCTGGGGGAGATGGGTTATATTTTTCTAGAAATAGACTAAAATTTTATTAGTTAATGTAGTCTGTACTGCAATTTGAAGAGTAATACAGAGAGAGAAATTCTATGCTAAAGAAACCCAACAAATCCAAGCTTATCAACTAAAGTTCAAAAGTATTACCTTCTCCCTTCCCAGGTAAGCCATCAGGGCAACACAGGTGTGGTATTCTTTCTACAATATTCACTCTTAGAGGCTAGAGGTCAATACTCAATGATGGCAAACAGCACAGTGTGGAGGGATGACCTAAGCCCAGACACCCTCTGTATCCTGCTCCATAGCAAGTCGGGGGAGAAAATTAGATTGTAAAGCTAATGGATTGAGATGAAGACGGGAAGATCACGTACCAATTGCTATCATGAATCAAACAGTCTGGGCTTGGAGAAAATGAACTTATTGCCAATTACAACAGAGTTGGATGGCAAGAAACACAGACTGAAATCAAATCTACCATCGCTGCCACTTTCCTTGACTCAACTTCACTCCTTCATGGTTGACTCCTGCCCTGGACTGACTGTAGAGCTAGTCACTCCTCACTTTGACCCTCACTTCTCACTGCCCATGTGCATTTTGCCCTTCCTGGAGCATAATTTCCTACTGGGCTTGGCAATGCCCTGCGGAAGTAGGCAAAATCAGCTGGAACTGGCTGTGTCCAGACACAGGACCTCCCCCCACAGCCTTGCTGTCAGCACCTGGGCACCTATCACAAGAAAAGTTTCTTAAAAAAGACAGACAGTAGAAGACCACAGTGCTGGCATTAGTCTGGCTTTTCTATACATTTAATTTACATCATAAAAAGAAATATAAAAATAATTAATGGTAATTTCTGGTTCAGCTTTAAAACAAAGCTGTTTCACAAATCTGTGTACAAATCTTGCAAGAGGTTACACTAGTGCCAGCAACACTGCTGTGTGAACTGGGAGGCCTTATTCTTATAAGTACTGGTTTGTATGGGGAGCTAGCCAGTCGGGAAAAGAACATGCACACCACCATTGCAGGGAAAATGGATATTTTTGCCAATACCACTGTTGTGACTTGAAACACCAATTTAGGACCTCACATTGAGATGGTCAGGGTTTGAAGTTTTTATTTGCAAGATTAAGGAGGGAGAAAAAAAACCAAACATTGAGGGAATGTTGATTGCTAGATTTTGATGCTTAAAAGAAGTCTGAATGGATTTTTCACTTGAAATTCTAACTTACTGATTAAACCTAGTGACTAAAAAAAATTAACCTCTTTCAAACACTGAAATATATCAGCATTTCAACATGTGTCTAGCACAGAAAGGGAAGAACATGCATAACCTGTTGTATTATGCGCATGAGGGCTTGCGGGATGTGACACGATAGATCCTCTATAACCCTTATGTCAGCCACTGACTCGGAAAGGTCTTGATTACAAATTATATATTCAAAACCATCAAGTATTCATGATTGTTTAAAGAAGCCTTAAAAATGTGTTGCTTGGCTTTTATTTTTTTAAAAGGTCACTAAGTTAGATTCTTACAATCCACTTCCCCGCATCTAAGTAGTGATAAATTTGAGTTAACAAGTGCTCCTGTGTAGTTCACAATTTTGAAAACCATCTCACTTAAGGTGCATGAACAAGGATCTAGTTTTACAGTTTCCAGAACAAGTTTTATTCTAATGCCGTGATAGGACACTGAAGAGTGGGATTTTGAAATGCTGCTGGACTCAAGGCAATGACAAGTGATGGCTCACATTTAGGTATCCACAAACTTACAGTCTTATGGACTTAAGCCCCTGTTACCAAAACTCGATTTCAGATGTAATCAACTGAAAAATCTAAGGGGAATTTATTAATGTTGGAGGTCACTACAAGCCTGAATGATAGTCTTCTACCTAAAAAAATTAGACAAGTAGGGAAGTGCTGCACTCAGCATTTGTACAGCACAAGTACATACTGATTTGTTATACCTGGAAACAGCAGAATTCATACTAAGCCAGCTTCAGAAATGGCCTATGGCATTTGATGAATTATTTCTATTACACTCTTTTTATAAGAAGTATCATCCACAGTGTAAAATTTGTCAAAAAAACCCATGAAAATATCTTGACTGATCTAAATGTTAAAAACTTCTTAATTCCACCCAAGTTGCACAAGACTGTTGTGAGCCATTTTCCTGATCCAAGATAACTGTCTTCTCTGCCAGAGTTCATTCATGCCTTGCCAGAATCTAAAGGAATTAGGTTTTGACACTTTTTTGATAGTTTTGGAATTAATTTTTTAAACTATATTTTTCAACAATAATCAAAACTGTTTTATTAACTCAGGTCTCTTTCCTCTGTGACTTTTTGCTTGCACATATCTGTGATATTCCTACACACATGTCAAGTGACAGAAGACGACTGGTATGTTTCTTTTTTTTACAGCAGAAATACCAACACCTACCTCTTAGAACACAATACCTCTGTCTAAACAAACAACTAAAGGTGATAAATTTCAAGAATTGAATACTGCAGAAGAAACACATGAATAGGTCATAAATAAGCATTAAGGGAGATTTACACTGACAACAACTCAACTTTTTTACCACCTAACTATGATTATCATAACCTTCTTACCAGCACCTTGTCAATGACAGGCCTTATGAACAAAAGTTTGTTTAGAGAAGATATTTCAATAAAAAGAAAGAGATTGACTACTGTATAGAAGTTAGGCAGTTTCTTTAGATATATGAGTACAGGGAGAACAGTTGCACTTGTATGTAGGAGACCAAACAGGGAAGGGGCAGACTGTCAGCTAACTGCTTTGGTAGGGAGAATTTGGACAGAGCAGTGGGGATATAATTCAGCTGCTAATCTTTGCAGCAGAATTCTGAATAAACTCCAGTAGAGTCATATGTGAAATATGGAGATATGAGAGTGGTTGCAATAGTCAGCATAATAAAGTACATGGGATGAGGGCTTATCTAGTACAATGAATAACAATGGAAAGTGCCCCAGAAAGAAATTCAGCAGAAAGTGTCTTGAATCAAAGATAATTTCTATGTTCAAGAAACATTTACTCATCTATTCTAAAAGACTTACGACCAAAATTAGAAGACATTCTCCTTTTTTCTGTAGTTGTACATTAGTTCTCCAAAGGTGGTAGAAATTAGAGAATCACAGAATTCTTGAGGCTGGAAAGGACCTCTAAGATCATGAAGCCCAGCCCATGACCTATCATCACCACAATTACCTAGACCATGGCACTAAGTGCCACAGCCAGTCTTTTCTAGGGATGGGGACTCTTTCCCTTCCCCGGGCAGTCCATTCCAGTGTCTGACCACCCATTCCATGAGGAACTGCTTCCTGACATCCAACCTAACCCTCCCCTGGCACAGCTTCAGGCCCTGCCCTCTCATCCTACCACTACTTGCCTGGAAGATGATCCCAACCCCCATCTGTCTACAACTTCCCTTCAGGTACTTACAGAGAGTGAAAAGGTCCCCACCCTGAGTCTCCTCTAGGCTAAAAAAACCCAGCTCCCTCAGACTCTTCTCATAAGACTTTCCCTCCTGTCCCTTCCTCAGCCTCACTTGCTCTCCTCTGAACCTTCTCTAGCACCTCAATCACTTTCTTGAAGTGCGGGGCCTAGAATTGAACACAGTAGTTGAGATGAGGTCTCTAATTATTGGGGTTTTGCTCAGAAACAAATGCTAATTTTATGGACCCTAATTTATTCTGAAGATTTCCATTAGTAAAAATGCAAGTCCTGTGCTACATCTTCAAGAAATACATTTGCTACAGTAAATGAAACTGAACAATAAAACTATTAAGAATCGAGTCAGAATCCTTATTTGTCAGCATTTTAAATGAATTGTGCAAAGCTGAAATATTTTATTTATAGAGATGAAAGTTCAGCTATTTAGACAATGAGCAATTTCGTTTCTAAAGATGAAAAACTCTAAGGAATGACTGCAAGTGCTGTTGAAATCCTGCAGTTACAAGAGGTAATGCAGTTATTTTTTCCATAATATATTTAGTACATAGTGTTGCAAAGCTTTAATTCCAGAATTTTCCTTCTGAGGACGTAACATGCAATAGTAATACTTAGAACTGTCTGATCACAAAAGGTTTTTTACAAGCTTACCAAAATCAGCAATATCTTTACTATGCCCAGTGCACATTTCTAAATGAAGTAATCCAAACCAAAATAATCCCACCTTTGTTGGAACGATGTTTTTATTATTGGTGTAGAGAGCTTATTTTAAACTTGATGTTGAATGGATTAAAGGAAATGGTGTCTCTGAAAAAAGTTTTACTTCAGTTTGGAGGAAGATGGGTTAGTGCTCAAACCCATGTTTTGGGTGGCACAGATAATATCTATGGAAATAAGTACTGAGCTGAGCTCCATGTCACTGATGTAGACTTCAGCAGCTTAGGCAAGGTAATTTTTCAAACAGCAGTGGAGAAGCATGATTATCCTACACAAAAATTTCACTCTTCTTAATCTAAGAACTGTTTCTGAAGTAATTTTGTTGTATTGCAATTTCTTTCACCCCAAATACATTCAGTGACTAACGGTGCAGCTCTGCAGTGTTACAGTATCAATCTGCTATTGCACCAATATGTTCATCTTATGTATAAACATGTTTTTAAAAGTACACAGCTGGTTTTCCTCATTGTTTAAAGACAATTTTTGTGCAGATCCTTAGAGCAAGAGGTTAGGTTAACAGATAATGACATCCAGAAACACAAGACAGTCTAAGTAACTCTTCAGCAGCTTAACCATGTGACAAACCCAGGGGCAACTTGAAGGCAGCTACTGCCTGTGGTGTCTGCCAAGAAGCCAGATGCCATCACCAGAAAAACACCTTCCATAGCTCAGCATCTGTGTCCTAGCAGTACTCTCCTCACAAAAGGACAGGAGAAGAAAGAGAAGGAGAGAAGGAAAAAGGTGCATGTTAATATACTTACACATGAAAGCAACCTTTATTTGAAATTAAAAAACTAAAATGTGGAAAAGCTAAAGCTTTTGCTGATAGAAACAAGATTTCTTCAAATTAATAAACAGAATATGCTTTGATCTGTTTTACAATATATTTGAGCAGATTTTGGCTGTTAAAAGTGTATCTTATGTTTTTTAAACTGTCTATTTGTTTTGATGAAATCTGGATGTCTCATTAGCTTTTTCTCTGTTTGTTCTAAGAGTAATGTTAACAAATCAGAATAAGGTGAGTTTTAAAGAACTGCTGATGCTATGGGACAGACCAACAGATATGCAGCATCAACTTAATTCACAGGTTTGTGCTTAACAACTGAGTAATATCTGGCTTTACATGGCTATAGATGAAATGGTGTCAATCAAGTACAGCCATGTGAAGTTGGAGTAGTAATTAGAAAAAAATAGTTCCATTTAGAAATATGATAAATGATAGCTAATAATACACTGCAAATACTTCTTTTTCTCTACTGAATCCATGTGTTATATGTACACAATTTCCTTCAAATAGCATCACTCCTTCCTTTCCCATTCATACATGCCTAACTTATCCATAGTGGACATAACATTCTGATTTTAAGCATTCATGTATCACCCTGCCACAGAGTCTGCTCATTGTTAAGAGTGTGAACAGCTTCTGCTTCTTATAACAACATACTAAATACCTTTGCAAAAATACATTTAGGTGTAACATGAACAGGCAGCTAATGAATTATCATAACTAATATCATAATAACAAAGATTGTTGCAGTGATTATTTATGCACTTGCTGGCTAATGTGCTCTCAGATTTATTAAAGCCTAATTTGTACAAACAAACTAAATGCATTTGTGAAAATACAAGTAATTCATTTTACAGTCACAGATGGATTCAGAAAACATCAGTTTTCCCTATATGTTCATGTGTGTATCTACAGGAAAAAAAATCCTTTTCAGCTAAAATAATTATTTGACCAGTTATTCATATTCATTTACTTCAGGTTTTTAACTATTAACACCAATAATTTCAGCATCTATCAGCACAGATATTGCCAAGAGAAACTTTTAACTCCACCAAATTCCAATTCCAGTCTTCTTAGGAGATACATATACTTATTTAACTTCTGTCTCAAGCTACAAAGATACCTAATTATACCACTGAGTGTCTACCAGTTTCAATTCCTTTTATTGACCACAGATTATTGTACTGGTTCAGAAACAGAAAAACTACTCTATTTCCCTGCTGCAGATAATGGCTAATCCATACCAAAATAAAAGAATCACTACACATTTTAGATACTGCAGCTTGTATTGTAGTACTGCAGAGTTAAGATCCCCTTATGCAAAATAATAGCTTTATTTTGTTTAAAGGGCCTAACTTTAAGTAGACCATGGAATATTTATGGCTCTCAGTAGTCCTTTGAAAGAGTTATCTTATGTTTTTATGCCAATCATGGGTCAGAGGTTGAAATCAGCACTTCTTTCTGTCACTCCTTATATGTTTTACTATAATTTATGGCTCAGCAAGAGGACTTATAAAACAAAAGTGTCTATTTTACTTCAGCAACTAATTCTAGCTAATCAAAGCTTTCCAGCAAAACAACCCAGCATGAAACTCTGTGTGGAAAATATGCAGAGAACAAAGCATTTTGTCAAATAACACATCTTATGATGTAAACATGTATGCCTCTTATAGGAAATTTTATCGCTTCCACATTATCGACAGACAAAAGGAGCATTCTTGTAGCAGACCTGGTGCAACTGTGGAGCCATCGTCACTGGAAACAAGAGCCTGATTAGGCTCCCACACAGATATGGATAATTTTTTTGTGTAATACTGCCTTTCTTATTTCTTAAACAGACTAGTAATTGTGGCTGTAAAAGCAGTGAATTGTTTGGATGACATTTGTTTCTTCATACGTTTTTTAGCTACTCAATGACACCCAATTATTCCATATGGTTGTCCTTTTCTGGAAAGTCTGAGTTAATTCACAACTATGAAGATGAAGATGCATCCAGCAGGCTCTAAATATGGTGGATCTCTTGTTTGCTAATAAGGTCCACAGTTAGCTGAACAGATGTTGAGAGGATGTGTTAAATAAGCCAGAGACAAAGACCCAGACAGGGTTGGGGAAAAAAATTAGCAAAAGCGTATCTATGGATTTTCATTTCTTGCCTCACCTTCTGGAGGAGCAAACTTTCATTACTTGATAGAGTCCCACAGAACATGCAACAGGTTTTGTCCAACACATTAATGGACTAAATGTTCACACTGGCATGTGTTCTGAAGAAATGATAGATCTTTCTGTCCTTGACCTTCTTGCATGCTGTGGTTCCTGAACTATTAAGTCTAGTTTTATTCACCATAACATAGGCTTATGGGGAGGGCCTGAATATGTACAGTCAGCTATAAAATATCTACTTACTTTTTGAGGGTAATGGGAAATGTAAAGTGAAGATAAAGTTACCATTTGAGTAGTTCCTTCTTTAGTTAGCTTTAATATTGTTTATTCTTAAATGAAGGGATTAGAGATAATACCTTCTGGCCCCAAGGTTTATGCTGATGCTTTTTGAGAGGAAAAAAGAATCACAAAAGAAGCCAAAGAAGCAAATAAAATGGAATGAGATAATATCTGCAGCAAGATCCACTTTTAGAGACTTGCACTCTCACTTTTCCCTATGCTAACCTGTTTATCATCATGACCTCACAGCAGAGATATCCAATACCAAAGTCTCTCCCAGTTACAGTTGTGTAAATTTGGAGAACTAAACTATATGCACCAGTGCAATAAAGAACTAACTCGCCTTCAGGCACATGTGCATTAAGGTGCTCTTAAGATAATTTCTGTTTCATTTGTGATCTGTATTTCTTTTTACCTTATCCTGCTTTGATGTAATGAAGTAGAAATGGCCATCAAAACAACTCACTGCTTTGCTGCCTAAATGCAGGTAAATCCCATTTGGGAATTGTTCATGAGACTGTGCCCCTTCAAAATCAAAGGGATTTGATTTTATTGAATTATGACAATTAAATACAATCTTTCAGCAATGGCATGTTCACAACCTCTTTACTGTAAAGCTGTTGGCAAAGCCAAGAAAGAATACTTAGAGCTCAGGTAAGTTGCCAAGTAATTTATTGTCTTACCAAGTAGCTCAGACAATGCAGATGATTTGGCACCTGGCAGTTGCTGCTGCAGTACCGTATTTGCTTGCCCTTAGGAAGTAAGGCCATTGGTTTATCAGTTTTACAGCACCATTACAAGTTTCACAAATATAATGTCACCACATCACCTTATGAGGCTACTGGGAACTTTCAATGAGATAACATCAAAATTCTTAGAGAAATGTGTGCTCTCTAAGAAAAAAAAATCCCCCAAAAAAAGAATTTTAAACAAGTAAAGTTCAGACAGAACATTAGGTGTATCACCATTGGTTCTACTGAAATAAAATACCTGCTCAGCTCACATATAGCTCTGTGCAATATTTAAATCAAACTTCCTATTTCTTCCAACATGAAGTCAAATCCTGTAAAGTGTAGCTGCTGCTCCTGAGTTCCCCAGAGAAAACAAATGGTATTTCTGCCATGTCTATGGCAGAACCTATATTTCTGCCGTGAAAAGAACTAAGTACAGTCTGAAAGCTGACCAGAGGGAACTGAGTAACAGCTAAAAAAAAGAAACAAACCAAAACCAAAAACCAAACAACTACTACTTTCTGTAGTGAATACAGAGCTCTTCCCTCATGAAGCAATTCCCTTCCTAAGTCACTGACTGGAGGGAGAGGCAAAAATCCTCACTGACTTAGTGGTTGTGTCTCACCTCATTTCGTTCCTTTTTTTCTTTCTTTTTTTTTCCCTTTCCAAACAGACTGAGTGTTGGTCAGCTGAGAATATGAAGCTAAGCCACTTTTCCTGTAGAGTTTTTAAACTGGGCCTCTGAGAAATGGTTTGATACAATTCAATGACTGAAGTAATACCTTTGTCCATCTGAGCATTAAATGGCTCAATGAAATACAGCTTAGTTAGAAAGAATTTCAGTAAAGTGAGCTCTCTAATTTTTTTATTATCATTATTATTACTATTATTCCTTTCCCAATAGATTACCACCTGGATCTGAAACTGCAGCTCAATCACTTTTGGTTGTCTCATAGGTTAGGTCTTTAGCCACTGTTAATTAAATATACCCCCTTTAGAATAC
>VZRI01012213.1:343124-397337 GCA_013397515.1 Upupa epops | reverse complement strand
GAGGGGAATCCTGCTAAACTAAATGCTGTGTTGTTTGACACATAGAAAACACTGAACAATAAACATCTATTTCCATATTTCCATGTAATATACCATGTCTGTTGTGTTTAAATAACACACATCATAAAGGAAAGTGCTGCAGCAGACAATTTAGACTGTAGTAGCACATACAGCACAATTTTCAACTTGATAAAGTGGAACTATAAAGAATCAGTGTGTAAGTCAGACAGCTTCCATATCTAATATTCTTCTCTGCAGCTATTAAAAGTTCACATTTTTGTCTCCAGTAGGCATGAGCATTAGTATACCTTCAATTTCATGTCTTCAGTCACATTTTGTTGTCTGTTCCATACAATTTGACCACAAAATTGAAAAGCATCTGAAATTGTCTTCTATTCCCTTAATGATTTTAAATGAGAAAGGGAGGTTTTTCTGTAAGCTATTTGATGCTTTGTAAAAAGTTTCCTGAAAAATTCATAACAATTTTACTGTTATATTAGTTGAAAGAGAGCTTTTTAATGCATGGTAATTAGTCTTGTCATTCTGAACATGAATTTACTGTAAATACTCCTCCTTGACTATCCCTTTGTCCCAAGATTCCTTAGAAGAATGCAACCAAGCGATAATTCAACATTATTGCTGCTTCAGTGCACTAATCGCTTAAAGAGCAGCAAGGACCCTATGTTCACTGCCACAAGGCTCCTACAGCCTCCGGGCTTAAGGCAGGCCTCCCAACCCAGTAGCATCCAGATGTCAAGAGGAATATCCAGGTCCTGATGCAGCATGCTGCTCCATTCCAGTATGGCCTAAACATCTGTTTCATCTGCTGGCGTACAACCTGCTGAATACACCAAGGCTGCTGCACAAAGTAGGGAACTGAATGAGGGTGAGAGTGAAATTTTGCAGTTGCACAGCACAGAGTACAAATCACCAGAAACCTCTATGCAGGCACAAAAATTAATACAAAATCCTTGGAACCCAAAAACTGGAGTTTGACCATTTACTGTCTCAAATGGAGCTCTCCAAACTAAAAATGTATAAAATCAGCATGGAAGGACAATGTGATAATTAAAAAAAAAGGAAACAGCCCAACCCTTCTACAGATACATGTTTAATTTTTTTTCTCTTCATACAGGAAGAGGCCAAACACCTTAACTTCTCATTTTACTAATTTTACCCTATTTTAATGCCTTAGGGGGTAAGAGTAGGACAAAAGGAAAAGAAGCACAGAAGGATGTAACACAAATTGTTTATTGACACTAACAACTCTTCTGGTGAACTTAGGCACCTATTAAATATTCATCATTTGCTACACACAAGAAATCCAGAGTTTTAAAACAATAAGCACCTTTTGTCTAAAAGGTAATGTAAGCATTGACATTTTATCGTGAGCCTGACAAAGCTAGTAAGCATTTCAGTTGATACAGACTAAGTTCTGACAGGGAATAAAAGAAAAATGTTCTCACCTCATAACTGTTCTCATCCTTCATACTTTATCTATTCTCCTGTATTTTTACTAGCAACAATAATGAAATAGTTGCATGCTACCATGCAAATTCTTTGAGTCATTTTTGAAAGCAAGATCAAAGCACAAAATGAGTGCATCTTTGTTCTGCTGTATTTTCTCTCAAGAGGAGGGCCTAAGTTGAGAGGCATTTAATTGGCAGTTGCGGAGCAGGAGGCAGCCTCCTGGCTCACTTTTTGCTCTGGCCAGCCTGGGAACATGACTCACCTCTGAGTGCCAGGAGACAGTTGCCTAGAGTGTAGGAGGGACTGAATACTTCTATGTCTTACCTCTGCATGGAGTGAGCACCTGTACCCTGGATAAAGGAAGTATCCCTCAAACTTTCATTCACATACAACCTCTGTAAACCTGAACTATAGTCTTTGTGCTGCTAGTGAAATGGATACACTGCCGCTGCATTAATACAGTGATATGAATATGATCATATAATATTCCCATTAAAGATAAAATGGGTGTATTAATAAAATCTGCTATTTTAAAAAAATAGAAAAAACCATAAAACAACATGTGAAAACTTCATCAAGTGTCTATAGCACTTCCTCTGCTGGAGGACAGCAGAAACATCAATAAAATTTTTCTCTTAAGCACAAAGATTTGCATTCCTTTGTTTAATGCTGTCAGACTACTGCTATGCTATGTTTTGATCACAATTCTCCTGTTATTTATGATGCACAGGAAAGAGTGCAATAGACATGTTTGCGATTCTCCCAGATTATGTGCTGTACTAAACAGCTTGGAGACTGGCAAAAAAATCATTAACATTTGTTATGATTTATCAAAAAAAATGGTGACATACTGTTTAAAACTATTATGAATTTGATATACAAGTACACAGTTAAAGTTCATTTAAGCCTGAATACCATTGGTAGAAAGCCAGCCACAACAAAGTACAACTGCATTTGCTTGAAAAGGTAGTTTGAAGTTTACAGTGGGTAACAATATTAAACAAAAAATGCAAATTATTCAAGATAAATCTTGCTGTGATTTTCTTGTTTTGGCTTCTATTAGAATTTGCTTTTGGCATTTTTTCAGCATAGATTATACCTCATCAAAATCGTTGATAGGAGTAAAGTTAGCTGAGTAACAAGCTCAACTAAGAAAACAAGCAAGAAACAGGATGCACAGCTCCAAAGATACCTGCAAATAAAGGCTCTAGCATTTTAAATTCCTGCTGCTGTATTCAAATAAAGCAAATGTGCAGAACTTATTTAAAACAAAAATACAATGAGCTTTATCAGGAAAATATAAAAACATAACCAGATGGTTGCATCAGAATGCAGGTTTTTTTCATTCACTTTGCACTGTCACAATATTACCTTCTCTGGGGACACTGTAAATAAAATTATTCACAGAAACTTCTGATATTCTTCTAGAAGCTCTTCCAAAAATCAGGTTTCTATTTCCTACTGCTAATGCAAAGTATCTTTAACAATAAATGTGACAGTTCTATATGTAGAGCAGTTACCTTACAAATTCAGATGTTATGTATAGAAATGTGTTCTGGACTAAAACTGTAAAAAAGAAGGAGCCACTTAGAGAGAAAACCTGTGATAAGTGAAACAAAATGATGTGATTTAAAAGCAATTAATTTCAGTAAGTTTGCTGAATGGATGATAGCTATCAATGCTTATCTAATTTTGCATTTCAGAATTTCATGTATGTATTTTTAAAAATGTTGACAGGTAGATGGGCTTTGTGAGAGAAGTCAGGAGTTTCATTCAGGCTCATGTCAGCAGGATTACAAGCAATTATGAGTAACTACTTGTTGAGTTGTGTGAAATGAGTTGGTGAATGAGTTTCCTAGTAAGCACATGCCCATATCACTGATACAATTGCCAGTAATGCAAACTATCTTACTTGAAAGGGTCTAAAAACAATCATTCTCCTAATCCTACAGAGGATGAAATCAATTCAAGACAGAAGGTGGTTGTGCAATCGCTGTTCTAGTGTAGACCTTCTAGGTTTGTCAAACTGGCAGCAGACAGAAAAACAGAGGCATAAGTAAAAGAAAAAGAAATCAGAACACAGCAAAAATACAGGGAAATGAATCTTCTCTGAAAATATTTCTGAAGATGTGGCATCAGTTGGTGAGTTCGTTCACTATCTGACCACCCAAATGGAGAAACTGTCAAATATAACCATCGCAGTATTTTCCTGGGTAGAACTCTACAAATTCAGAGCAAGAAAACTGAATGCTCACCTAGCACTGCAACTCATACTGAGGGGCAAAAGCCCTACAATGAAATTCCTAAAGACTCCCATGACACTATAGAGATACCGTTCCGATAATAAAAGGGTGTGAGTCAGGAAAAAAGGAAGAATCCCATTTAAAATACCTCTCTCCATTTCCATGTCCAAACCCCTACTCTGGGAGAAGAAATGGAGACAGCTTTATTTTTAAGAGCTGAAATTTTGAAAGTACTGCTTGAGGTTTGAAGCTGTAATGTTTTCCTACTTTTGTAAGAGACACAGAGAGTTCATGTGGTAGCTTACAGCCATTCCATTATTTTCACTAGCAAGAATGAATGAAAGACAGGAATATAATAAATATATACTGGCTCTACTGATCACAAGAGGCTTTATCAGTCAGCTGGGGCACATCTGGGAAAAAAGTCACTCAGGTGCATCTTTAGCATCCCATTCAATTAACATACCATTAAAAATTATTTGTTCTTGTTCAGCCTGCTGCTTTACCTTATAAGTCAACATATTCATAATGTGTATTTAAATGCAGAAAACAGTGAAACGTTTTCTTTGTGAAGCAGAAAACAAGCTCAGTTTACAGGTATTATAAACTATTAGAAATATTGTGCTTTAAAGGCTGCTTAGCAGATACCTCACACTGATCTTTTGCTGTATATTTAGAACTTTCATGCACTGTCAAGGAAAATTAAATAATTTCCTTCAAGGAAGTGCACACAATATTATGCAAAACATATTCAAATTGGATAATAAAAAGTACATCCAAAAAAATTCACACTTGCACCTCAAAACCAGTTAACTGGGAACTTACTATTATAAATTTATTGTAAGCTGATGTATTTTACACAGACGAATGTGAATTTAGTGTAAGATAGCACGACTTTCCAAGCAGCAGTGGGTGCGATTATATTTCAGCAACAGTACTGGGACCACATTAAAGTGCTTATGAGGCCTGATCTTAGTCCTCCCCTATGTCTTCAAGACTTCAGAAGAAGACAACGCCTGTACTGGTTAAATATGGTACAGACAGTTCAAAGATACGTTGTTTAATAGTTAAATCTGATGACTTGTTCTGTTTCTCATGTAGGGACAAATGACACAACTTTTATGAAAGCACTTTGCTGCTATAATTTATGCACAAGACCAAAATATGTGCTGTGTTGTGTTACCTCCACTAGACTATGTGAATGATTTCTGTAAGCCTTGAATAATTCCTTAATACTGACATTTAAGCATGCTGTGATTTTCTTCCTGTATTCCCAGGGTGCTCCACCCTCCAGTCTCTGTTTTCCAGGACTGATACACAAGCCTTCTGTTATGCCTCCAGCCATATGCAGCCTCCATGCTGAGTCTCACAAATAGACAGATGATTCCAATAGTATCTATAAGTAAGGACACATTTCTAGTTTCTCAATAAAATAGATTCTAAAAACATCACACAGCAAATACATCTTAGAAAAGCAGGGTGTTAGAGGCAATACTATTCTTATTACATCATCTAAAAAGACATTACTTGATGACAGCAACATCTACACTCTCATATAATAAGTTCTAGCTTCTATGGATTTCCCTTTCTTTCTGAATTGGGTCAATGGGCAGGAATACTGTGTCATAATCATAGATCCTCCAAATTAAGGCAAGTGATCTATCCAGTCTACACATCTTCAAAAGAATTCTTCTGCTTCCTTTGAGCATGCATGTGTACATTGATGTGTATATGTGTACCCCTAGAAACTCTCAATCTTATTCTTAGAACTTCTAATTCAGGTGAAAGAAAAGCTGTTTTCTTTTTCTGTAGCAATTAGTCAGGAAAAATTATGATACCAAACAGTATTTCACTTGTATATAGACCAAATTTAAAAGGCATTTTTGTCTTTCATTTGCTAAGTTTCTAAACATCCAAACATGCTAACACCTTCACAGGAAAAAAATCCTTTATGTGGTATTTGTAGCTAAATTAAGCAGCTTGTTCTATGGTTACCAGAGGTATAAAATTCCAAAAACATATTCACTTGCACCTACATCCTGTAAGGCATAAACCATATACATTTCTAGAGAGCTTGAAGGAATCCAATTGCCAGCTCAGAGTATGCCTCACAGTCAGCATATTCCCCAAAGGGATGCCACAGTTTTAAAAGAACTTTAAAATACATGCTTGTCCCCTGATGGCACTCTGTAGTACTGGTGCCTCTGGTGCTCTGTCAGTAAATGCCGCAGTAACTTATTTGCTTCTCTCTGGCTTCTGAGTGAATATATACCCCAGGGAGAGAGCTTTGTATTTTAAAATAGAGCCTGGGCTTTCAGTGAGGGGCAGCCAGTGGTTAAGGCAGTAAGGATGTCTTGTTGATGCTGCAGGCTCAAGCCTCCTCCAATCATTTGGGTTCAGGTTTTTGCCTCAATACAGACTGAAGAGACTCAGGAAACCTCCTGCAATCCAGGCTATAAGAATGAGATCTTTTTAAACATACAAGTTTCCTGTTAAGTGAGTTTATGTCTGTGCCATTTATGATCTCAATGGTAAATTCTCCCTGGAACAGAGCATATGGGCCTGGAAGGGAGTTGCCCTGCTTGGTAAGATCTGGAGGTGCAGAAGACAGGGATGATGCCAGAAGCCTGATCCCTAGCTTCCTGATTGAAAAGTCCTCCCTGTTGGGAAAGGAAACCAGCCTTAGGACAGGAGCACTTGCCACAGCAGAACAGGGGTTGGTCATCTGAAGGAAAGAGAAACAGACACCTAAGGCAGACTGAGGGACAGTCTGACGGCTAATATCCTTCCTGCAGCACAGGGGAAACACAAGCAGGGGACTGGACTGAAGTTTGTCACATCCAAGACAAGTACCAGAACTGGAACAGACTATAGAAAGTCTCTTTCTTAAACACTTCTATACGTTTTTTATTAAATAACATGACACTGTTCCATTAGGCAAGAATGAGAATAACAGGCATACTGTTTTAAGCAGCCATTGGAGATGCGGGGCATTAAAAGGGTGCAAAAAGAATCTTGCAGCTGCAATGCTGCTATACCAGGCTGATTAGCTAACGGCTTTGTTTGTCTCTGCATTTTTACTAACTAAAGAGAATAAGAAGACACGCTCTCATTTTGATCAGGAATGTCATTACTAGGGGAGCTAAGAAAATCCTTCTGGCCAAAATTCCATCAGAATTAATATTTTATTACAAAAAGTCTCAATTTTGATGGGCCATCTTTTTCCTAACAAAAATCACTTTGCCAGATAATTCAGGGCTGGAGATAAGAAGAAGATGGAATATTAACAAATTCTGCAGAGAAAGGAGGTCATATGGTAAAACACTGACTCAATGACATAATTTTCATTGATACTGCCATTGATATAATTCAACTTGATAACACAGATATTACACATAGAGACATAAACATTCAAGTAGGGAAAGGCACCAGTGTAACTATTTCATTGATTTTAATTACATTTTCCAAAGTATTGCAAGGCTGGCATATTTTTAATTTTATTTTCATTAACAGGCTCGCTTGGTCCCTGAGAGCCCTAATAAAATCTTCTTTCAACATCTCTCCCTACTCTGCTGCAACCTATATTTCTGTATAAGAAAAGGACCAAAATATTTAATTTACTACTTCCATATACTGAAATTTGCACACACCATTCCCTTAATTTAGGCCACTATTCACAGTATCATAATAAGGAACATTCTGTTAAAATATGCCCACCTACAGCTCAGTAGTCTTTGAATGCTAGATAAAATTATTCTATAAGGCTAATGAAGACAGAAACTCTGCCTGTAACAATATTAAGTTTGTTTTCTCTAGCGATTCGAAGAAGTGAGCAATCTGTCAGTAATACATTGAGGGAAATTACTTGTCTTGGAGGAATTCCCACTGACAGTCACTCACTCACTCACTCACAGTGCTGACCCAAACGTCTGCCCGCTGACAAACAAATTACAGTGTCTAACTTTGAAAAGGTAACTAGCTGTTTTTAATTTCAATTGGTCTTACCAAATCTCTTTTACATTTACCCAATCCCCATTCTCCGTTTTATGAAGAAAAAAAAAAAGAAAACCCTATGGTTTTGCATTTGAAAAAATTATTACTGCCTACATGCGAGATTTTTATGTCAGATAAAACTGTTAAACTGTGTCTAACCAACATTAAGACTGGCAGCCCTGCCAGTGACTGACTGGGTGAGTGAACACATTACTGAGACAGCATTGTAGAAATTAATTTTCTTCAATAAAGTGATCTTTAAGGCTCATATATTTCACAATCTAAACATATGTCAGTGTTTCATAAACAAAATAAATGGATTAAAATAATACATTACCAATATGCTGACACATGGAGATATTTTAATTAGAAATACTTAAGCTGTGTGATATTTAACTGCTATATTTGTTGAAGAGGAGCATGCATCATTTAATAAGACATAAGGCAGGTATATCACTTTGCATGATGTGGTACCAGAGTGGGAGCAAATCTCCTCTAGTGTGAGCTATCACTATCAGATCATATTAGCCTTACTAAAAAAATAGCTTTAAGGCTACAACATATAGAGGAATCTCCCTAGGAGCAGCAGTCCCCTAAAACAACTTTTTCATTGAAATAATAAGTCACAAAGATTCTAGTTCCTGAGAATAATATTTCTTCATAAACAGCCACGTTTAACATCTCAGCTATTTAAAGGCCATATTTACATGACTGTCGCTTTGCATTGGCCTCTTTGCTGCACATTCTTCTTGACTTACTTTAAGGACCAGCACTAAAATAGCTGAGGAAAGCAAATGTCAACTAAGTCCTGAAATTTATATGTGTGAGAGAACTGGAATAAGTAGAAATGTAATATATTGTTTACTGTACTAAGTGCCCTCAGTTCTCTAAAGGTCAAAAGAATTGTAACCTTAGAGTTACAGTTTCTGATTGTTCCCAGGGTTAAATACATTATCAAAATTAATGGTTCAAACCCCTCAACCTTCAGATATATGAGTATTCATGCCTCCATCTGCTGAACTGTTCAACTAAAAATAGCATTCTTTGGCCTTCCTCTACTAATATTGTGCCCCTGAGGCAGGCTATGCAATGCTTCAGCAGTGCACTGCATCCACACCCAGCAGTATAAAAAAGGTCATTTACTTTGCCTGCAATTAAAAGAGACCATGAAGGAGTAGGATGGGATGGGAGAAAAGAAATAGACAAATATGTGTTTAGTTAAAATTCACATTTCTTAATGGTTTACAAAAAAAATCAGGTTTCAAGAACACAGCTGCAACTATAGTTAAGACTTGCCAAGGTTCATTAGCGTTATAAGCGATAAATTTTGAAGGACAAATTACACAAATAGTTTAGGGAAAGAGTTATGAAGGAAAGCTTTTTTGTTTTGCTTTTTTTTCCTAGAGTTCACTTTGTTTAGGAATAACTCCAGCTAGCATCATTGTAATGCTTCCATTTCTGTCAACAGTTTATCAGTCGTGGTTGAGAGAGTTGCAACATTTCCGCATTTACTGCACAGACTGCTTTGTAGAAATACCTGTCATGGTTTGGGATTTTTTATGATGTTTGTCTTGCAAATTGCAAGCCAAAATCGCTAGCTAAACTTATGTGTCTCTGCACACAAAGAAACCGTTTGGCAAACAGAAGGGGTTTGGACTTTTGGTTTTGCGTTTCCAGCTCCATCTTCTCCTTCGCCTCAGTTTCATCTCTCATATGTGTTTGGGAGAAGACACATTGCACTTAGCTAGGTATGCTGGTCATCCTGCCCCTGGAACATGGTGAATAGAGAGTGATACCTCAAGGATAAGCAGACAAAATGTTTTGTCTAAATTCCATAGTTTGCTACAATGGAGAGTTCTCCCCTTGTTTGTGGCCATTAGGGACAGACAATATGGCTTCACCAAGGGGAAGTTGTGCTTGACCAACCTGATAGCCTTTGATGAGGGCATAACTGGGTGGATAGATCATTTCAGAGTGGTGGATGTATCAATCCTGACTTCAGTAAGGCATTTGACACAGCCTCACATAGCATCCTCATGGCCAAACTGAGGCAGTGTGGACTGGATGATTGGGTAGTGAGGTGGATGGTGAACTGGCTGCAGGGTAGAAGCCAGAGAGCAGTGGTTAATGGGACAGAATCTAGTTGAAGGCCTGTATCTAGTGGATACAAGGATTGTTACTGGGACCAGTCCTCTTCAATCTATTCATTGCTTTCAATCTATTCATCACTGGATGAGGGATTAGGGTGCAATGTCAGCAAGTCTGCTGATGACACGGAGCTGGGTGGTGTCACCGACACCCCAGCAGACTGTGAAGCTATTCAGCGAGACCTGGACAGGCTAGAGAGCTGGGCAGAGAGAAATTTAATGAGGTGCAACAAGGGTGAGTGTAGATGCTTGCATCGGGGCAATAACAACCCCCAGGTACCAGTATAGGTTGGAGACTGACCTGTTGGAGAGCAGTGTAGGAGAAAGTGACCTGGGGGTCCTAATGAAGAGCAGGATGACTATGAGCCAGCAATGAGCTCCTGTGGCCAAGAGGGCCAACAGCATCCTGGGGTGCATCAGAAGGGGGGTGGTTAGCAGATCAAGACAGGTTCTTCTCCCGCCTACTCTGCACTAGTGAGACTGCATCTGGTGTATTGTGTCTGGTTCTGGGCCACTCAGTTCAAGAAGGGCACATTGCTGCTGGAGGGTGTCCAGAGTAGAGCAACAAAGATGATCATTGAATCATGGAATCATCAGGGATGGGATGAAGGAAGTTGAACAGCTCCCTAATGAAAAAGGCTGAAGGAGCTGAGTCTCTTGAGCTTGGAGAGAGGAGGCTGAGGGGTGACCTCATCAGTGTGTATAATTATGTGAGGAGTGGGTGTCAGGAGGATGGAGCCAGGCTCTTCTCAAGGTCACCTAGTGATAGGACAAGGGGCAATGGGTGCAAGCTGGAACATAGGAGGTTCCATATAAATATCAGAAGAAACTTCTTCCCAGTGAAGCTAACAGAGCATTGGACCAGGCTTCCCAGGGGGGTTGTGGAGTCTCCTTCTCTGAAGATGTTCAAGACCCTCCTGGATTTGTTCCTGTGCAACTTGGACTAGTTGATCCTGCTGTTGCATGGGGAATGGGACAAGATGATCTTTCAAGGTCCCTAATGATTCTATGATTCTATGATACTAAAATACCAATGTGCTAAATAGCTTGAATGAGGAAATCATTAATTACAATTTGCCCACTGGAGAAACATTCTCTATGGAATAATATCTATCATTAGATTATGTACCTTAGAGTAAATTGTTTTCTATGCTATTAGATTCAGAGCTTCCACAGAAGTTGTTCTAACACACAGAAAGATGAGAACACTAAATAGCTGCCAATTCCTACCTGAAGCACGATAATCTAAAAAAGACGTAAATGAAAAAAAGCGGAGAGATTATAAAGTTGAAGCTGACAGAATTTCCACTGCAACTGGATATGGATCAGGGAATATAATTTTGGAGCTAGTAATAATGCCTTAATAATGTCAAAGCTACTGCAAAGCTTTTCCAGATTGAAATAGCTTTCCCTCATGAAGTTCTCCAAGCATAGATATTACGCACACACTAACATGTAGAAACAAAACTACTCCTGAAATTTATTAGTTGGTTCTCCCACTGGCTGAAAGGAACAGAGACTAGTTTTGTGATCAGTATTTTTAAGCTTTTGGGAAATACTTATACACCATGGTCACAGCATTCACGTGAATAAATAAGTGGGCGGGGTGCACTGAAGAATGGAACCAAAAAGGAGAAAAGATGGGGGAAGGGAAGCAAAGACAGAAAAATGAAATGCTCCACCCCTAACAGTTTTTGTGACACATCAGGTATAACAACAAATTCCCTCCAACAAACACACCCAAGTAACTATTGTTTTAGTGAACACACAGGGGATATACACAAATAAAATATTAATAGTAGGAGTAAATAATTTTGTTCAGGCAATTTGACAATCAGATAAGCAGATATCAATGGAAGGTGAAGTACTGTATTACTTGAACTGCTATAACCATAAAACAATAAAGGTATGGAAATCCCATAAAGATGACATTAAAATAAAATAGATATGAGGGTGGGGGGTGAGGGGCACACATACACACAAAGAAAAATACTATATTAGAAAAAAATACCTGAAGATAAATTCAGGCTCCCCCAAGCTCTTAGAAATCTGTGAATTTATCAGCACTGCTTACTTTGCTGGTTGTTTTCTCTCTAATTGTGTTGATCATGTTTAACAATTCAGTCTATAATTTCTGCAAGTTAATGAAATTGCACTGTTGCTGTAGGTTCTGATCAAGGCTGATGTACAAACAGATCTGTGGGTCAAGCTACAAATGATTCCCATAAAAGAATCAGGGATGTCTGTGGTTTAGATACTGTTTCTTTTGTACTCAAATAGTTTTTATCCTTCCCTGTCTTACAGTGCTGTGTAGGATTACTATTTGTTGTACTGCATTTCAAAGGTAGCAAAAATAGATTCTCTATTCACACAGCTGATTTCCAAAGTATTTTCTCAATTACCACTAATGAGATTTTTGCTACAATAAGTCTTCAAATACAGATTTCCAAAAGATACTTGCTGTTCTTCCTGTTGAAAAGCTTCTCTTTGGTTTGAAGCCTGTCCAAAGGTATAATCTTAACAGAATACTATTGTGACTCAAAAGTATTTTTCAGAGATCTTTCCCTGCAGTGTCAAGATGTTATCTTTTCAAGTTTGATTGTAACATAGGTCAGACATAAGCTCAAGGGGTCTTTTTCACTAGTTCTGGACCATCAGTGAACAGTGAGTTTGAGTTCCACTCTGTTATCCTAAGTTAACTTGGCAAGAATAGTATCAGTAGAGGATAAACGTAAGGCAATTCTTAATTTGCTTTTGTCCCTCTGGAAAATTATATAAATGCAGAAGTGAAAGCAAAGCATGGATTTGGACATAAAGGTGCAGTCCTTTGCAACTCTAGGCACAATTTATTCCTACTTCACTTTTGAACCCAACTCTAACATAACTCAAGTAGAGGTTTCAAAGGTTTACTTGCAAACTATTATGCACCTTTAATGGTCTTTCCTCTCATGTTCAGTCACTTCTTTTCCACACATTTTAACTCTGAAAGCTTTTGACATTTTTTCATTATTTATGATACTGTTGTGTTTTTTGTTGTGAAATTAAAAACTGCTTGCTACAAAAAGCTAGCCAAGAGGAAGGCAAACAAATCTTACTTTCACAGCACTTCATTTATATTCGTGCCAAAAATAAATAAATGTCCAAACCTCAGCTCCTGACAATGCTTGCCATCTGACCAACTTAATGCACAGAAAGGTTGAAGTTACCTAAATACAGAAGCTACAAGAGTTTGCAGTTTATTGTATTGTCAGCACCACAGTGTCTGAAAAAAAGCCAAAAACCAACACCCCAATAAAACACATTTATACTCATACACTCGTTGCTCCAACTAATGATGGTGAATTGGAGCTACATTGGAATAGTGAATTGGAGCTACAAGGAAAAGACTAACCTAAAAGAAAGTACAAAAATACCTTTGCATTTATCTCCCATCAACTGGTACTGAAATTTAAAAAATATCTTTAGCTCTTGCTGATATAAATCACGTGGAACCATGTCTTTCACTCACAGTATCCAGGTTGGCTGATGTTGCTATATTTGCAGCACTGTAAGTACATAAGGTGTTAATCCTCCTGGGTTGTGCTCAAAAATTATTTAACATTCAGACTATTATTTAGCATACAGCTGGTTAGCAGCTTTCCCCTAAATTGTTGGCTTTGATCCCGCATTTTTTTGTTCTGGCACATACCTGGAGCTGTAAAGGGCTGAGTCCAGAAGCAGCAGCAGCTGCCATTGTTGATGGAATGAACTGCACAGGGTAGTTATCACCTGTCGGGAGAACAATGAATGCAGGTTCAGACAATGAGCACAGAATAGCAACAGACAAGTACAAACATGGACGGAGGATTGCCTGTGCTCCACAGCACTCCTCTAAGCCTAAACATCTGCAAAAACAAAAGGCTTTGCTGGGCATGGACTTGCCATGTTCCCTCAGAACTTTTTTGTTAGCAGATAGCTGGTAGGCAAACTGGCAAAACATAAATGTGATACTCGTGATTTTCGTTTTGAAAAGCAAATGCTCAAATCAGGCATGTAAGCCTGGGCAGAGAACGGGCCTTAAGGCCATAGAACACACAGACACAATGTCCCAGGAAACTCCAGGGTCTCCTACAAGAAAAAAAATTATGTTGCCACAGTTTTTTCAAACAGGAGAAATTAGTTATAATCCAACAAATTTCAGCCTTATTTAATGCAGGGTGATTTAAGTATCTAGTGGAACTTTCCAAGGAAAACTATACAGCTGGATCAGCGCAGGCTGAGGCTGTCTCGTGATTTGCTCTGAGGCTGACAATCACAGGACAACTCCTTTCAGGTAACCATAGAAAAACCCAAAATTAAATCACTATTACAAATATGTCAAACTATAATTGAAGTTCAGTTACATGAAGATTCAAGCACTAAAATTTCCGTGTTGT
The DNA here is from genome assembly GCA_013397515.1 of Upupa epops. Taxonomy (NCBI): domain Eukaryota; kingdom Metazoa; phylum Chordata; class Aves; order Bucerotiformes; family Upupidae; genus Upupa; species Upupa epops. Next base: position 383,069 of record VZRI01012213.1, on the reverse strand, counting down.
GTTCACTGGAAACTGAAAATGTCCGCCCTGTGTATCAACAACAAATACTCCAGAACATGAGACACTATCCAAAATAAGGATTGCAACATTCTATCTAACAGCATCTATGGTGTTCCCACATCTAAGTCACTGCAGATGCATCACACAGAGCCATCAAGACTCTTACGCAATGTAAGGAATGAAAGAAGGCCAAAATAATTTATCAGTGTAACCTGTAATGTAAAAATTAATACAGTGATGGATAAACTGCACAGTAAATAGGATTTAATGGAATATCACTTTGGCTTAGGCTATAGATTGAAAGTCAGTGTTATATACTATTTGTAGGCTACGTTTTAACAGGCTGCTCCTCATCAGATTCACAACAATCAGGTTTTTTTACATGAACTTTTCCACATTGAAATCAGAACATAGCAATGAAGAAAAATACAGAAATACAAAATACTGAATATTCCAAGGGTTAGATCTTGCCAATCCTCTCAAATAAATAACAATAGGTCAGGTCTTTGCAGTCACTGGATTCCTCAGAACTCTCCCTTTTTAGCATCTGAAGTGCTACTGCATTCAGCTCAGTTTAAATGTTTGGTTGTTTCACTTCTGTAATAAATTGTACATGCTTAATCCACAAGGTCTTTTTGCATCATATCCAGAATACCTCATCAGACCATTGAGCACAGTATGCACTTGTACACAGTCCAGTAACAATTGGATTCTGATTGCATACCAAGCTCTGCTACAATGCATTCACTAACACTATATTGTACTGGTGTCCTATGGAGTAATGTTCAAAATATCTCCTCTTATTTTCCCCCCTCCATGAGGTTGATTTTAGTTTCAAATGATGTTTGGGGTTTTTTTTCTTAGAAACAAAAGCAACAAAAAACTCCTAGATCCTTCTTATATTACTAAAGCTGACTTTTTATGCTTAAATAATTCTGCTCATCTCTTTGATATCTGTATGAAATTATCTGAATAAATAAGATCCTAATCTAAGTTAAATAATGTTTCATTCAGAAATATCTTACAAGACTTTAAAAAAATTCACAAATATAGTGAATTAATGATGCTTTAAATGCAGGGGGGGAAATAACCATTTGAGTTATCAGCATGGACTGCCTTGCAGAACATTTTGGAGACATTCTTTCTTTAAATATCATGAATTATACATTTCTGTTCCACACAGCAATCTCTTCTTTCTCCCTCCCCCTCCACATACAATTTTTAAGTTCAATACCAGTTGCTTTATTTGTACTAAAACATTTTCCATGTCAAACATATTTTAGAAAAAAAAACAACTCTGAAATAATTCCCTGCAGCACTACTTTTTCACAGCTGTCATGCTCCTATGGTTTGAAATAGCTGGATATTTTATACACACACACACATGCACACAGTGGTTTTGGTTTCACAGTTAATTTAATAGTATCTCTACCACACCCCATAGTGTTCTCTCGCTCACCTGCTGGCTACAGTTCTTTTGTTACAGGAAAAATAATTTTATATTTAGGCCATATATTATTATTAAAGCATAATATTGTTCCCCTCCCACCTTTTAACTTGTCAAATTATGGCTAAGTCCTGGTTTGTTAGTAGTATCTTTGTGCTAAAAACAGAAATTAATATGCTTTCAGCTCTGGAGTACTTTGCTGACACCAAGAAGCAAAAGCAGAGCAAAGGTACTTTTTTCTCCCTTGAGGGAACTGAGCATGCAGGGAGTGGGCTGGGTTTAAGTTTTTAACTACAAGAAGGTACCATTTACCCTACCCTATCCTATTTTCTCAGTGCAAGAACAGATGAAGAAGCTTCTCAGTAGCTGCATTGCAAAGAAATCACGCAGTGTATTGTAGCAATTTTTTTCTAATTTGTTTATCAAATTGGAATGCTTGCATGAGGATCCATTCTTTTAGTTTTGTACAAAAGGCAGCAGAACATGTTCCAACAGGTATGCATTATGTACCGGTGTGTGCTGGCCTTTGATAACCAGGAGGGAGAAGAATGCTGGAAGAAAAAAATCTATCATGCTTTGCAAACTGATCTCTTCAATCTCCTTGCTGTGCTGATTGTCTATTTACATTTGGCTGCTGTTGTTTATATATAAAGTAGTGTTTACAAGCCATGGAAAAGTATGCCAGACTTCTGTTTCATTTGTCAGGTTGAGCAACATTTCCAAACGAATAAAAACAGTGAGCAATTGTACTTTACTATTCTACACAGAAATAATGTAAATGTTTCTTTTTGTCTTGGATGAAGCGATGAAGGTTAGTGGATTTTATTTATAGAATGTGTGGACTTACTTTCCAGATCAGGGCTTTGTGAGCTGTAAGATAAAAAAGGATGTCTGGCCCATGTGAGGCTCAGGGTAGGGGGAAGATGTTGCTTTATTACCCATCTTTCCTAAAACACAACTTTAAGGCACAAGCTGACCTCATTCGATTCCAAAGTTTTTTGTTTTATGGCTGTTTCCCCATTTTGGGACAATAACTTAATATCTGACTCCTCACACATGAATCTCAAATTTCCTTTTGCACACTCTCTCTGTGCACTCATGGTATAACAGGAAACTGAGTTGGAAGAGATGTAAAAGATCACAAATTCCCTACCCCAGCCTCCCCAGGCATAATGAAAAGACCAAGGAGAGCATACCTCTATCTCCTCAGGGTGTTGTTGGGATACAGCAAGGATACAAATGTCCCCTCCTGCAACACCCCTAAGGTATGCATTTTGCTTGTGCAGGAGCACTGGTATTGACAAAGACATTAATAAAGGTAACTAGCTGAGGCAATACTATTGAGTGTCTCTCCTGTGCAATGACAATACCTCAGTTCTGCCTTTGCTCTAAGCATGGTTTGCCAGAAGACTACCTTACAGCCATCCTCATGTCATGGCAAAATCAGTAGCCCAAACAATTGTCTGTTTGTGAGTAAAGAACTCCAGTGCAAAAACCCAGCTGAAAATATTTAGCCTAATTTCAAAGGAGCTGCTGTTGGTGTAGCCCAATGCAAAAGGAATAGAACACAGCCAAAAGGTTGGTCCCATTTCTCATTATTCGTGCCACCAGCCTAGAAAAACAGTTTCCATTTTCACATTTCACTGCATTGCATAGCATTCTCTTGTAAATTATTTTTGTGTATAACGCAGAATGACCTAGGGGGGCAGATAGGAGTTGTTTCTCTCTGTTCTGATCATGGTCCTTATATAGTTTATGTATGAAATATGAAGAAATGCTTTGAAAATACACCACAGCATATCACTCTACAATCATTTTTAAAGAGAGGTTTACAATCTCCATAGCTTAGTGTCTCTGTTTTCAATAATCTATTCCAGAGAGTCTTTCCACATCTGGTAAAGAACTGATATAATACAAAAATATTAGCAGAAGACTATCAAGCAAAAGTGATCTTTCATTCCCAAGTCACATGGACTGCCAGTATGCAGCCAGCATGGAGAGCAGCCCTCCCTCTCTCCACTTGGAGCAAACAGTAGCTCTGTTTGAGATCTGCACAAAATGGTCTGGCACCTTCCCAGTGTTACTTTATATCTTTGCTCTTTCGTCATCCTATTTTCCTATTTACTTTTAGCCACAAATCTTAAAGGATGAAATGGTTTAAAGCCTGCAAGACAGAGGAGGGAACTGCCGCCTTCTTTATCTGACTCACTGTCTTCTCTTGACCCAAGGCACCAATGGGGACTTGCTAATAACATTCAAGGATACTCCAGGCCACTAGCTTTTCCTGGATACATATGGTTGATTAAGTGAAGGGAAATTTGCACTGGGAGAGAAGGAATAATGGTACTTACGTTACCCACCAGCTTAAAGTAGTAAGTATAGTGGTCACAGTCAGAAAGGCAGAGCAGTTGCTTTGCTGTACTTGCAATGCAAAATAATCATATTAACTGCGTAGCATCTCTGGGCAAGTATTAGCTTCCTAACAGCTGCTACTCTCAGCTTCCCACTGGAATAAGTGGCAACCCACACAACCAGGTATGCTACAAGGCTTGTCAAGAGCCTGCAGGTCAATAGTCACAACAGTCATTTGAGATGCGCAGTGCCCTAAAGTTTTAATTAATCTGGTATACAGTATAAATACTGAAATATGTATAAAAAATTAATTAGGTGGTCTATGCAGCTCTGATTTCTCAATTAGTACTTACCATGCCGGAAAATTATATTACATGACTTTGAGATACATAAGGAAGTTTGGGACTTTGGGGATATTTTTTCTAATGTAATTATTACTTGTCATCAGCACTTGCTAACTTTGGCCTGTTTCACCGCCTAGACCTCCAAAGTATGGGGAGGAGGTAGAGGGTTACTTAGGCAGTAAGAATTTTGGTTCTGTCAGGCTCTAATACAGATCATAGCCATCATCAGGAATTCCTGGAGTTTTCTATTGGTAATGACTTTCTGAGTTCAGGAGCAACTAAGGTATGAACTCGAAGGGCTTCAGAACCTAGAATCATAGAATGATAGAATCATTAGGGATTGGAAGGGACTTCGAAAGGTCATCGAGTCCAATCCCCCTACCACAGCAGGATCACCTAGACCAAGCTGCACAGGAACACATCCAGGAGAGTCTTGAATGTCTCCAGAGAAGGAGACTCCACAACCCCCCTGGGAAGCCTGTTCCACTGTACTGTTACCCTCACTGGGAAGAATTTTCTTCTGATATCCATATGGAACCTGCTTATGTTCCAGCTTGCACCCATTGCCCCTTGTCCTATCACTAGGTGACCTTGAGAAGAGCCTGGCTCCATCATCCTGACACCCACCCCTCACATATTTATAGACATTACTGATGTCACTCCTCAGTCTCCTCTTCTCCAAGTCATCCTGCTGTCCATTAGGACCCCCAGGTCACTGTCTCCTACACTGCTCTCCAACAGGTCAGTCTCCAACTTATACTGGTACCTGGGGGTTGTTATTGCCCAGATGCAAGCATCTACACTCACCCTTATTGCACCTCATTAAATTTCTCTCTGCCCAGCTCTCTAGCCTGTCCAGGTCTCACTGACTGGCAGCACAGTCTGCTGGGGTGTCGGCAACACTACCCAGCTCTGTGTCATCAGCAGACTTGCTGACATTGCACCCTAATCCCTCATCCAAGTCATTAATGACTAGATTGAAGAGGACTGGTCCCAGTACTGATCCTTGGGGGACCCCACTAGATACAGGCCTTCAACTAGACTGTCCCATTAACCACTACTGTCTGGCTTCTATCCTGCAGCCAGTTCACCATCCACCTCACAACCCAATCATCCAGTCCACACTGCCTCAGTTTGGCCATGAGGATGCTATGTGAGACTGTGTCAAATGCCTTACTGAAGTCAACACAGACCACATGCCCTGCTCTGCCATCATCTATCCACCCAGTTATGCCCTCATAAAAGGCTATCAGGTTGGTCAAACATGACTTCCCCTTGGATGAAGCTATACTGAGTGTCCCTAATGACCTTCTTGTCCCTGATGTGCCTGGAGACAGCATCTGACTTCCTCTGGAGCCTCAGCAGTCTGGGCTTTGACGCCAGGACAGCTCCCAGAAATACAGACTGAGGCAAAGGCGGCAAAGTGGTCAGTATGTCTGCTTTCCCTGTATCCTCTGTCTTCAGGGCACCCAGCTCATTCAGCAGGGGGCCCACATTGCCTCTAGGTTTAATTTTACCTACAATGTATTTGAAGCCCTTTTTGTTACCCTTGACCTCTCTTGCAAGAGAATTTACCTAGTAAATTGTTTTCTATATGTCCTTTCGCTAAGCCCGTGATCCAGTGTGGTTTGTTACAGAAATACCATTTTCTTATTTCAAGGCATAGAGTTTATGTGTAGTTTTGAAACAGCATACAGTAACTGCTACCTTGGCACTGAGCTATGAAATTTGTTCCCACTTAACCCACAAAGATATGTCTGCATGGACATGTGCACATAATCATACCCTTCCTTGTGCACCAAAGCAGGACTCCTCATCTTGGCTGCATTGTGACACTAACTGATACACTGCTTCCAAGTCAGAGTCGTCTTAAATCTAGCCCATTTTGTGGGCAAAGCAGATGAAATGACTGTGCATACAATATTTGACATTCCTTAAATGAGAGAGTCACTTTCAAAAGTAGTCAGTTCCCACAGCTTCTCTTATTGAAATCCCTCTCACAGTATTTCTGAATGTCAAGGAAATCTGGCAGTGTGAAAACTCAGTCTTGCCTACAGCAAATTAGAGTAAAATGAAATAGAAACTAAACAGGCAAGCAAATCGAAAATGGTAAGTAGCTGAAGGGTTAATCCATCTCCTATCTTTCCTCATAAGTATGAGCAAGTTTAAACTGACAGTTCTACAAGGGAAAGTTTCATTTCTCACAATATTTCCCACAAATAACTTTGAAGAACCCTCTCTATGAAGGAGTGTAGTTTAATCTCCAGTTTCATTAGTTCCTTAACTACAGTGCGGAGATGCCAAAAATAGGAATTAATCAATACCAAGTGCAGTTACAGTATGTTTTTTATCCTGATTCCTCTTTGACAGAAACTACTTACCTGTCCAGCTACCCTTGCTGCACACACTCTAGCAATTATTAAACACATAAATATTGTAATATCTTGCAAACCACTGGGTATAATCAGACCACTGAGACCTCTGGTCTTTACCAACATCAGCTGATATAAACCTATATATATAAATACAATTTATTAGCAAACAGCTTAGCTAAGTTCTGAGATATCTAGACTTTGATTTCTTTTAATGTTATAGATCTCTCTTTCTACTTTCTGGCAAGAAAAAATGTCCTAAAGCCGTATCACCTTCTGCCATGAGATTAATGGATAAAAGGTAAGGCAGTAAAAGATTGAGGTACTGCAAGAATCACTTATTCTAGTGTGCAGAAATCTTTCCATGTGCAGAAATCATACCAATACTCTCCTTTCTGAGTTTGTATGGTACCAAATAGCCTACAGAGCCAGTATCAACAAAATATGATCACCTTTTTGGGGCAAGCACAACCAACAGCTTAATCATTAATAGTCATAATTCAGAAAGCATCTCCAATTTGAATGGGAAAGGCAAGGAATCTAAAGCATGTGCTTTCTTCTTATCTGTGAGAGGAAAGGTATTAGCTAAGGTGTTTCAGACAGTTTCCACAACTGGCAGCTCTTGTCTTTAGGGATAAAAGTACTCTTCACATTGGTCCCCAGCTGCAGGGAGGTGGTGGTATGTGTGAATAGCCATCACCCTGTGTCATCAAGAGCCAGTGGCCTTTTAGAGCTCCATTAACCGGTCCCTGTATACAGTGTGCCAGTTTTTCAGATTGGAGAACTTTGTGATTTCTAAACCTGAAAATAAGATAACAACTGGACAAAGATTCTGTGTTTACATCAGAATGCCTCTAAAGAGAGAGAAGGAAGTAGGAAAATGAAAAGAGTTGCTGAAATTCTGCTTGTGCTTACTTCATCTAATATTAATTAAACTTGTTAGAAATGATTTTAGGTTTAACCTGGCTTTCAATTAGCAAGCTGTTTATATCATCTACTATGAGGCTTTGCTTTAGAATAGACCCTGTTCCCGCTGCAGTCTACAGCAAAAACACCACTAACATCAGTGGGAGCAGGATCAATGCTTTACTGTGTATATTTCATATTTAATGTTGAAAAAAGAAACTGGTATTTATGTTTTAAAATTATTAGTTATCAGGTTAATATGCTAAAAACAGTTTGACAGAGAACACTATTAATGAGCAAAATAAGGTTGCTGCTTCTGAACTGAGGTCACTTACAAAGAATGTACAAATGAAAATAAGGTTGACTTTTATTTACTTAACTATCTTCCTACATTGAATTCCTTTGGCAGTGTGTCTTTAAACATTTAAAACCCTGTTTACAAGGAGGCTCTGAAAGTAGCTTCAAACCATTATATCTCTAATTGAATTCCCCGGGAGCCCTGTAAACTCAGAGGAAAAAAAAGGAAGAAATAATAACATTTGCTAAATCATCTCAAAACATATTTAACTGCAAGGTTATGTGACCTGTTACAAGTCTCAATGATGATTTATACTGAACTACTAAAACCTCTTATTATTCAAATTGAAATCAAACAAAAAGTTGCCCATTTGAAGCCTGCTAATTAAATTATATTCTTCTGACTTTTATCACTAATTAAGAGCAAGAGTTTTGGCAGAAAAGACACATACATTGAAGATAACACAATACATTAATGATACATAGATTTTATACAATGACAGAGCAAACCAAATGCAAATCAGTAGGCAAGTGGGCCAGCATACTTGGAGCAAATGGTTTTGTGGTAAATAGAGGTTAAAAAAATCATTATGTTAAATAATCAACACTTCATCCACTCCCTTCAAACCAGAAAAAATTTTCCACATGGAGTGGCACAACTCCATATTATTTCCAACCAGCTACACCTGTTGTGCAACACCATCTATATGAGACAGATAACAGAAGCTACAGTTAATATCTTAAAATGTGAAACAGCTTCAAATGCCTGATGGCTTACCTGGCTTGTAAGTTATTCCTGGGGGGAAGAGGAATCCCTGCTGGGCTGCAGCAGCCGCTGCCAGTGTCCGCTGGTCGTGTGGAAAAATTGGGATCATGAGCGGAGGCATGTGACCCTGAACCTGCTAAACAGAAGACAGCCTCTGATCAGAACCAGCATAAATTTGACTCGACAGGTATTTCTCCAGTATTGATAGTGTTCTTGTGTTCACACAGTCCCACAGAACCTTCACCTTAATGCAATCCCTGCCAAATTCACATTATCATAGTCCTTACTAACATGGTTTTCCCTTAATGTCAAAGGTGTAGCAGTCTCAGTGAACTGCATGTTTTCCTATTTCTTCCTGGTTCTCTATTTTTTTTATAAAATAGAATTCCCTGTCCTGGCACCAGGTAGAAAAGTTACAAAACCTTTCAAACATACCAGTGGTTCATTAGAAAGAAGACTGCTCTATGTATTTCTAATTCTTTTTTCACAAGTTTTCTTACCTTTGGTCACAGACAGCAGAGTGAAATGCAATTTAGAAGTAACTTAATGCTGTAGTAGCTACTTTGCTGTTCAAATGTTAGTATCCTTAGGGTAATTTTAATTCTGAGATCATACAACATCATATTGTTCATATATATATATACCAGCAACTCAGATATGTTATTTCAAAATCTCACTACAGTACTAAATAGTCTTACAGTCAACACCCCAGCTGTTAAGATTTAAGGCTCCAACATCTTGGATCCCAATTAAACTAACATCCTTTGCCATACACACCTCACTATAAAATATAAATTGCTTGTCTGTCTAAGCAGTTTTATAGCTTTGTGCACTACCATGCAGCTTGGTAATTATGGAGCTCTATTCCAAGACCAATTCAGAATAAAAACTACTATATCAAATTTAATTTGACCTTCATAAATTTATCAAAAAGCACAAACATGCAAAAGAAAAAAATTCTTCACATTATGTCAGAATTTGTATTCAACATACATGAAATGGGAGATGTGATAGGTAGAATTGTCTGTCAAATCCACAAGTTCATTTCCTAGCTCCTTAATTTATGCTATATATATATATTTCAAAGACAGTGACCAGGATCACAAAGATGTTTTTGTCCATCATTCCTTAACCCCAGAATTAACCAAGGGTTTTACTGTGTTTTTTCTAATTAGTAGTTAAGCAAACATATATTGGCTTATATATCAAAGCTAGAAAATGTAGAAAGAAATTGGGTTTTGAGTCAGAAGAAAAAGATTTGCCCTCATCCTACCATAAATCAGTGGTATTAAATACTATTAAAGTACACATCAGGCAATTTCTTGGTTGGTTTTTTTTTTCATTTAATTCCCAAAAAACATTTTTGGTCAAATCCCATATGTTGACCTGTGACACTGTTTAAGTAGTGCCAAATTTTCTTGTCATATCCCCATTACTTTCACAACCACTGATGCAGTGCAGAAATGCTACTGTGTGTGTCTATGAGGGTTAATCTACCAACAACTCTTCTCTTGGGAAAGACCTAAGATGTAGGTTAATAAAGGTCAAGCAAAAAATAAACACTTTACAGTATTTTTTTAAATCCATTTCTCAGGAAAATCAACTTATAATAAAAAGGTCTTTGTGCAATTATTGCTATGGCACTGGGGTGTGACAGAAACTAGCTTTGGGCAGCTATTTCTCTCATTTTAGCTGAGGTAAGCCTCACTGTGCATTTTAGGATGTGAGTTAAACTTGGTTAGATTGGAGTTGATCCCCACGTGCCCAGCCTCTGATGAAACAGTGCTAGTTCTGCTGTATGGTGTTCCTTTAAATTGTCTCTACAAGAGCAGACCAAATGAAAACCACAGGCTTTGTCTGACAGAAATAGCTATAGGATATATTGAAGGAATTATACACAGGATGACACAAAGATATTCAGTATTTCCCAACTGCAGTCTAATTAAATGAATGCAAGGCTTAAGACATGTCCATTTCAATCACTACATGGGGAGTGCAGAGGTTCAAGACACCAAACACAATCACCAACGACAGAGAAGAGATCAGAATAGGTACTATAGGCACATCATCGATATGAGTGATGGTGCATACATACACTATAGCAATACTATGTACCATATTGTCATGAAAGTAATTTCAAATGTATAATAACCAAATCCTACTTTCTAACTCCCATAGAGCTGGATCTACTCCACCATATCCCAGAAGGTTGGGGTTTTTAACTCTCAAATAAAAGCAATTCAGTAAGTGTGGAGAATTACCATTGCATATTCTGGCTATTTGCCACTCTTCCTTGAAATACCAGTCTGAATACTGGATCAATGTAACTTTGGCTCAAGATGGCTTACGTTTAGAGTGTAATTTTGAGTTTACACTTCAGAAAGTTATACAGTTTCAGTTTTACTGAAAAAAGCACATAGTGAGCTGGCAACCATTCTCTCCTATGGGTTTTCCCTCCGGCAGATATAAAATACTATTCATAGGGAAGTGTTGGCTTCCCCCAGAATTATTAAATACATAGGTGTCAATTTCTAGTACAAGTCAAATGGAAAGCACAGTTTAACATTAAAAAGGAAGAGAATTTACAAGTATCACTGATGACTAAATTTTTAAAGATATAAAATGAATGCTAAAAAAACAAGTAGAAACCATATAATTTTTACTTTCTTAATAAAGGGTGATTATTATTATTACTGTTATTTTTTTTTTAATTTCACTGAGGAGGGAGAGATGGGGAGGTGGTATTGACTGGTGTACTTCATAAGATCAGCTACATGCCCAGAAATCTTTATTGCTGAGATGTTCCTGAGATCTTTTTGAAAATCAAAACTGCAGCTGATGCCTGAGATACATTCTGTCTATTCCCATTTATAAAAACAGCTTGTTGGTTCCCAGAATCACAGAACTGTCAGAGTTGAACTGACCTCAAGAGATGGTGAAATCCAAACCCCCCAACAAAGCATGGCTGCCTAAAGCACATGGCACAGAGCTGCATACAGGTGAGATTTCAGTATCTCCAGAAAAAAAGACTCCACAGCCTCTCTGGGCAGCTTTTTCCAGAGCTTTGGGACTCTAGCTGTAAACAATATTTTACTTTTTTCTAAATAAAATTTCTTGTGTTCCAGCTTGTTCCCATTGCTCCTTGTCCTGTCACTGGGCATCACTGAAAATAGTCTGGCACCATCCTCCCTACAACCACCCTTCAGAGAATTATAGGTGTGGATCAGGTCTACTTCCATTCTTTTCTCAAGGCTAAACAGTCCTAACTCTCTCAATTTTTCCTCGTAAGAGAGATGCTCCAGGTTCCACATCATCTTTACTTCCCACAGCTGGACTGTCCAGCAAGAACTTTCATGTCTTTCTTGAACTGGGAGCCCAGAAGTAGACACAGTACTCCTGATGTGGCTTTACCAGTGCAGAGTAGAGGGGGAAGATCTCTCAAGACCTACTGGCCACACACTTAGTAATGCACCCTATAATACTACTCGCCTTCTTGGCAACAAGGGCACACTGTTGGCTCATGGTCAGCTTGCTGCCTGCCAGAATTCTAAGATCTTTCTCTTCAAGGCTACTCTGCAACAGGTCTGTCCCTAACCTATACTGACACCTGGGGTAGTTCCTCCCCAGGTTCATGACCCTACACTTGCTTTTGTTGAGCCTCATTAGGTTCTTTGCCAAACTCTCCAGCCTGTCCAGGTCATGCTGGATAGCAGCAGAATCCTCTGGTGTGTCAGCCACTCTTTCCAGCCTTGTACCAGCAGCAAACTTGTCCCCCTGTCCAGGTCATTGATGAACAAGACTGAAGCCAGTACTGACCCCTAGAGAACATGGCTGGTCACAACTCTAGGTCTCCAACTGGATTCTGCGCTGTTGATTAACGCTTTCTGAGCTCTACCACACAACCAGCACTTGACCCACCTCTCTGTCCACTCATCCAACACACACTGCATGATTTTCTTAATGAGGATGTTAGGGGAGGCGGTATGTCTCTGCTGTGCTAAGTTGTTGATGATGCCATTTTTTGCCATCTGCCCTAGAGCTTCATTAAAGATACATGAATGGACTAACTGAGCTGCTCTCATGTGAGGAACAGGTGCTATTGTTTGTCCCTAAAGATTTGCACTAAAGATCTCACTCAGAATAGTTGAGAAAGAGCATCTGCAGCAGTCAGTCAGAGAGGAACTTGGCAGAGCCCAGACTACGGGCTAATATGCAAACAGTGACACTCAAGGGGACTAATTTTCTCTTTCATGAAGATTTGTGTGTGTGTGACAGGTAGTAAGTAGATGTTTGGTTTTGAACAATTCTGCCAGCCTACACCTTTAACCGAGTTGTACAAAATCTTGGAAGATACCTGAGTATATTCTTTTCAAACTTCTGCAACCTCAAGTAAAACTATCTCTTATATAAAGCTATCTCACAAAATTGATCTTTGTTTCTATACAACGAGCTCACGTTTAACTGTGTTAAACATGAGAAGCCACCAAGATTAGGAGCCCTTAAAAGGTAGCGTACCATTCCTTTAATATCCCATCACAACTCTGACAGCCCTTGGGAGCTGATTACAGCACTTCCTTGCCTGAGATCTAAGTCAGGAAGCAAGTTTAGAGCAAATCAGCCCTGATTAGTTCAAGAAGCAACTTCCAATTTTATTCTCCCTGAAATAATAAAAGCTGGTGGCCTGTTTGATAAACTGGGCAAATCTGCAGTGCTTTGTCCCACAGTGATGCGAATGCTAATCTCAGAAGCTGGCTGGACAATATCCCATGTTAAAAAGTCATTGATTGTTAGTATTGTGCATGGAAAATGGAAGCCAGAGTTATATGTCATACAGAAATAAGGCCTTGAATGAAAATTACCTGTCTCTTTCAGATGAATACAACACATTTAGTGAGACAAAGGAAGAGGAAGGATTCTGTCTTTCAAAACCAAAGCTGACCTTACAACAACTAACGTTGCAGCAAGAGAAGTAAAGGCATTCAGAGAAAAGGCTATTTTTGTTTAGTTGTAAGGATCAGAGGTTTCAACAGCAATCCTACTCAGCAGTGGTGACTGAAATCTTCACAAAAGTTTCTAAGACCAAAGTTGACATGTTGCCTCTCTTTCGCATGGTTTACTTCAATAAATGGGAGAATTAAGCATTATCTTTTAGAGAGACAATAAACACAGTCTTTATAAGTTATTTATGCCTTCCTTAAAGCTTTTTTTTATATTTCAAGCAGCACTAGCATAAAACTAAGAAAGGCTAAATATGCTCTAATGTCAGAATAATCCAAAATCACTACTTAAAACTATTGGCCCTCACTTCATCACCAATAAAATCTGTAGCCCCTGTAGAAATCTTGAGATCTGTATTGAATGTAACAGACTACCCCAACACATTAGCTGAGAAACTAATATCTGAATTTTTTTTTATAGGATACGCTGAATCAAAAGGAGGGTGGCCAGAGGTGATTCTCTCCCTCTACTCCACTCTGGTGAGATACCACCTGGAAAGTACTATGTCCAGCTCTGGGGTCCTCAACAAAATGAGGCCATTAACCTTCTGGAGGCCCCACAAACGACCAGAGGGCTGGAACATCTCTGCTCTGAGGACAGGCTGCAAGAGGTGGGGTTGTTCAGCCTGGAGAAAAGGCAGCTCCGAGGTGACCTTATTGCAGCTTTTCAGTATTTAAAGGGAGTCTACAAGAAAAATTGGGAGAGATTTTCTACCAAGGCGTAATGTGACAGGACAAGGGGTGAGGGTTTTAAACTAAAAAAGGTGAGAATTAAATTAGATACAGGGAAGAAGTGTTTTACAGTAAGGGAGGCGAAACACGACCAAGTTTCTCAGAGAGGTGATGGAGGTCCCATCCCTTGGGACAATCAAGGTCAGGCTGGATTAGGCTCTAAGCAACCTCATCTAGTTAAAGATGTGCCTGCTCACTGCAGGGAGGTTGGACTAAATGACCTTCAAAGGTTCCTTCCAACCCAATACAGCAATACTTCCTATAATTCTATGTAGAGTACCTTCTGTTTTTGTGATGTGCAGCCTCTGTGGGAACCAAATTAATTCACTTTTTTTTGTAGTTTAAACTTGAATTTTTACCTAGGATTTTTAACTTTTTGAGTATTTGCTACAGCCAGACTACAACTTTAACCTGTCAATACAGTCATATATATATATATATATACACATATATATGACTGTATAACTGATAGCTTAACAGGTTACATTTTAGGTTGATTTAATTTGAAAATCTTAATGGCACCAAGTGCAGTGTTTGTGTCCTCTGGCCCTACTACCACAAGGTTTTTAACACCCAGCATATTATGTGTACTTACCTCAGCTGTATTTTAAATAGTTGGTACACCACACATGATGCTATTACTTTTATACTATCATTGCTTTTTTTCTTTATTTTCTTATCTAGCATTGGGTTTTGTTTTTTGTAAGAGAAGAAATACAAGCTTTGTTAATTTGAATTTTATTCTGATTAGGTCACTTTGGTGACTGCAAAAAAAGCATAAAGAAGTAGGGACTTCTATGAAAACTATGAAAATCTATATATGTGAAAGTCAATGGATCACTTAAATTATTAGAAGAAGCTATGTGCTAAGATTTGTTCAGGTTTGGTCCCAAATCTCCCTCCAAAATCTGCCAATGCTATAATATGCTGGTGCCATGACTGATCCCTTTTCTGGTCCGACAGATAATCTGTTTAGACAAGCTGCAGAAGAATTGTACCAAAAAAATAAAAGGTCCTTTTGGTTATAAATGAATGATCTGGCTGTTTCATTTGTGTTGTTCTGATGAAGCAAAGCCACTGTAGGGCTGGTAATGTTCACTGACCAGTTCAGTTACAAAGGATTTGACTATTTTGTGTGAGAGCACTGGCTGGACCTTTTGTTCGCAGCTCAGAAACATAGCTTATGAACTCTCAAGGAGTTGGATTAACGTGCCATCAATGCCTTATTCTCAACTGTGAAGACAATGTGTCAAAGTGGACCCAAAGCTTCAGTGAGAAATTTCCTCTAGCCAAATAATCCCAGAGAAGGAACTGTGGCTCTGTGTGAGGAGGAATGGCAACTGAAGAAAGGTGGGCTCCCACAGACCAAAAGTTATCACACAGACACTGTATAATGGTTAAGATGCTGAAAATTGCATTGACAGAGCTCCCATACTTAAATTATTCAGAGACTACTTTGCACTTCTGTTAGCAATATAGAATCACTGGAGCTACATCTATACAGGGAGGTATATTATGTTTTAATTTATCTGCCATCTAATTATCTACCATCTAATTGAAAAATATTTCCTCTCAATGAAAGTACATGAGCCACAAAGAAAATGTCTGCCAATGAGACCTCAGGGGAAGTGTTGGCAAATAAACTGTAACAAAGATACCACAGTCTTGTAAAATGAGAATATTTCATACGGGAAATACTATGAAAAATACATATCCCACTACTGAATTTGTAAATAGATTGTAACGGTTATTTTCTTTCTTTTCTTCTGTAATTTTTTCCATTTGTCTAATGCTTCAGCAGAATTTCGAGATTTAGGTCTACTGCAGTGGTCACAACATTAATGTGAAAATTGCAGCCACAATCATAAAGTGAAACAGAGCATTTTTATTTTTTGCTATTCCTTCCTCACTGCTTTGAAACTTTAAATGAACTAAGCTTAAATTCCATCTACTTGGGAAATAAAAAAGGAAGCAACAGAAAATACTTCTAACCACACTGAAAACAGAATAGTTTTAATTGCTAGCCCTCATTCAATTTATCTCAGCCTGTCTTTGTATTGCCCTGTTTTTCTGTAGCTCCTTGCCTACCTGGAAATACAGAATTCAGCTAAAGATGATCTCATGAAGTTAAGAGTATGATAAATGGTAATTAAATCTATTTAAATTGTCTGTATTTTAAGAAACTCTCACTAGGAGGGATAGAGAACATCTCTGCTGTAGAGAAATAAATAAAACATGTTATGCAAAAGTGAATTTATAGTTCATTTGGAATTAGAGATCTACCACCTTTTCAATCCATACAAATGCATAATCTTGTCAATTAAATATTATTGTTAAGGTCTAGTAGTATGTTAAAATCACTTTAAAGTGCAACTAAGGAAAATTCATGTGTGTTTATTACTCCTTAAGGGTCTATTAGTGGGTATTTTATTCAGATTTGTGTTGTAAAATCTGCATAAACTCCGCATATTGTTATCCCCATGTGTGCATTTGTTTGGTTAAAGCATAACAGCAAATCTCAATTTCTGCAACTTCTGGAAAAGTCAAGAGAACTAAAACAGTCCTAATTTTAATCAGATACAAACAGTTATCTCTACAGAAGTGAAAAGCTGACTATTATGCAAATTGTCACAGTTAGTGGCCACCAAGCCATCACAGAAGACTGAGCAAGTCAATTATTTCAGATATTTCCAAAGACTAGTAAAGATGTATGTTTCTCATTTGTGCCTTGTCTTACTCATGCCAAAATAAGAAAAATATTGCCGTCTAATGATACTTGTTGATATTTTATATACAGAAGCACCATTACTTCAGCTCAAATCTTCATATAAATTATATCAGAAATTCCTTATTAGCTTATGGGTTTATGGTGATATGAAAATATGCAAGATTTTTTGAGCACACTGAAAAGTCTTGTCGATGAAAAAATTAAGAGCAAGAAACTCTTTAAAATTTGCATTTCATATTGGTGTTCTCAAGCAGAGTTTTTCCTGCACACCCTTTCAAGACAGAGTTCTGTTTTTGGAATAGTAACCATTCCTAACTATGGTTGGGGTTTTTCTATTAAGCAAATACAGAATATATCTGAGATCCAGGGGGTCACTGATACTAACAGAAGTTCTTCTATTTAATTCACTACAGGAAGATTTTCTTCCTGATCAGCACATGGCTTTTAAAGCTTTCTGTATTTTCAATTTTTCTACATTCCAAGATTTTGTGACTAGATTGAATCAAAACTGTATCAGCACTTAGAGCTTTTGAGCACTTTACAATTATTAATTAATTCAAGCTCAAAGATCCACTTAGAAGACAGCATTAAGACTACAAATTACACAGGAGGACACTCAAAGCAGCCTTGATTTCCTTTTCAGTCCTAGAAATGGCAATGCATAGTGGACAGAAACCTATTCCATTGTAATCTGCTGCTGGTAACCTTTAAACCTTACCAGGCAATTGGATAACAGGCTACACAAAGGGCAGAACAAAAGTTAGTAAGGGACATACTCTGACAAAAAATCAGCTTGAAGCAGCTTTTGAGCAGGTACATGCCAACACCACACAATTTTTCCTAATAGTAACAGAAATCACGTGATGTTTATGGACTATCTACATTGAAACACAAAGGATTATCAAAGGCAACTAGGCAAAAAAAATTAGTTTAATGCAGAAAACTGTGTTTGGAGATTGAAGTCCATCAGAATACTGATTGCATGCAAAAATTAATTTGTTCCATCTCTTCCTACTATTCCTCAGATTTTGACATGATCTAACTGTCTCTACTCAGAAAAGGTTCCAAGAAACTGGTGTGTATGAGGTGATTGCCACCACTAGGTTTACAATAATTATCACAGATTCAGGAGGACACAAAAGAGAGTTTCTAAACTTCAGCAACATACACAGTCTGCTTCCTCACTATGCCACCTGTTTCTGGCTCAAATCAGTTATATTGGCTCCTCAACTTCGTACAGCATTTATGATTCATTAACCAAAACATTTTGAAAGAACAAAAATCTTTAAAAGGTAAAATAAGGCAGAATCCCAGGAAACTCAACTCTAGAATGAGCATTATGCTGTCCTACTTGAGTGTTAAAATTATAACAACAGCTATCTTTCAGAGACAAATCTACACTTTTTCAGCAGAAGATCCTGATATTCCAGGAATGCCATTCTTCCCATTTTCTGTCTTTTCCCAATTTGTCAGAATTCCAGTGTTATTTAAAATTTGCTTACAGTTTGTGTATTGATTCTTTTTATGAATCCTATGATCACACACACACGCTACAGTGCTGCTCTTTTGGAGTTGTGACATTTTCATCAGTTGCTCATGACAATCAGTGGGAGTGAAAAGCGTGAAGTTGGGCTGCTGTTCCCTTTCTCTGTCTGCCCAAGACACAGGCTGGAGGTGGTGTGATGAAACGAAGGGGCAAATCTACATAGAATTCAGGGCAGTAACAATGGCCCTTTGTCCAGCTGTGGCTGCTACCCACTCTGCAGCCAGGCCTTATCTGCTCAGGAAATGCCTGCTTTAACTGACAGGTAGGAGATTAAATCTACAGCTGCTGAAATACAATCTCTCCTCTGTTAGATAGGCTTTCATTGAAAAGCACTACAAACACATAATTTGTTTATGTTGTACCAGCAATCTTTGACAAAGCAGACTGTCTAGCTGAGACAAATGTGGTTAAACCCATTTATTATATTATTTCTGCTACACAGAACAAGCTCTTAAAACGTAGAAACTAGACAAGGCACAAAGCTCTGGCTGTCTAAAGAAATCAAGAATAGATGACTTCTTGTTACTCTAGCCCCCTTTACACAGTGTAGCATGTTCCCTCCTGGAAAACATCCACTGTGATTTCTTTCTTTTCATTTTCTCTCTCCCCCAAAGCCCCCAGTCTTTTTTTGCTAAAGTGGGTGGTTCAATGATGTTTATGTTTCCAGGTTGTAAAGTTTCTTTTGTTTTCTTTAGGATCAATAGATATAAAATAACTAAGTCAGTCAAAGAATGCCTTTAGATTGAAGAAACAAAGGAATATTTTTGAGAGAGTTAATCTCAAAGAAAGAATAATTTTCCAGACACACTGTCTGGTCTTCCTAACTTAATGTACGCTCAAATAGAAGTTTTGCCTGACTAATGAATGCTGGACTGACAGCCCCCCCACCCCTTCTCTCTGTTTTTTAATCATCAATCACATATTTCTCAAAACATTACTTCATTTTTGTTGCACCTTCTGCCTTATTTTAAAATAATATTGCTGGCTGTTTATTTCAAATGAAAGGCACAGGGAACTGATGAATTAAGTGTTTATGAATCTGAGTTTTCAGACTGAAAACAACCTTTTTCTTAATGTGAAGGCTTTATAAGAAAAACCTGTCTCTTAGCCCTAGATTCATCTGGTTATATATTACTTCTAGTGAACTCTCATACAAGAACTATACACTGAATATGAGAAGTGCAACATTCATCTCTGAGAAGGAGAGACTCAGAAGCTCCATTTATTTCAGTGAAGTAGGACACACTCCTGAGAACAGAGTGTGGCCCACACTAATCTCTGCTTTCCACAGTTCAGACTCTGTTCTCCACCTGATCTGCATATGCAACTACAATTAATGTTACTGGGAGCTGGGTGCACACACAGATGTGCTTATTGCACATATTAAGCACATACTATTATGTGCTTAATACCTGCATATTAAGACATCCCTTCCTTTTGATGAAATGTAATAAATGAGTTTTCTCAGTGTTGCTACAATAAAGACGACTTGTAAACTCCCAGAATTGTCGCTCTAATAGTTAACCATAATTAAAAGGAAAAGCAATAGGAAGATCAGTCAACATCTTAATGTTTTATCATTCACATTGTTTCTCTAACCCCCTTGCCTCTCCTGGGGCATTCTCTTACATAGCCTTTTGCAGCATGTTAGTTTCCATATTATTTTAGTTAACCACAGCATTCATCTCTAGATTTGGGAGGAAGCTGTACAGAGCTACCATATAAGCTGCCACTCTGCACATTCAGTTGGCATAAAATTAAAAAAGTATGCAATAAACTGGTTGAATCCATAGGGAATCCCTCAAACAGCATGGATAATGAGGGGAATCCATAACAGACATAAACAAACCCAGAAAGATGTCTGGGGCCAACTTCATTATGTAAGATATATGCCCAAGATGTATGGGCATACGTTTGAATGTTCAACTTCAAACTCAGTCTGTAATAGATTGATTGAATCTCAGCATGAGGTTCAGTTAATAAACAAACCTCGCCTTTGGAAAATATTTAGGGCTGAAATAATGTATTATAACCAGATACCTACTACATGTGGCACTAAGATGCCCTCCCACCTTAGAGCTTTGTTAAAACAGGATCATGAAAACAAAACAAGAAATCTGTACTACCAGAGAAATAGACCCTATTTTAAGGTTAAGTGGCACCACTCTAAGGACAGTTGTTATCCACAGACTGTATTTCAGTCTATGCACCAGAGGCACATGAATAGAATTCACATTAAAAATTAGAGACCAATTTAAATCTTTGGGCTTTGATTCACACTTCCCATGTTTTTTAAATATGTTACCCATATTCTCATAAAGGATACAACAATAATGCTAGCAAATCTTTTTGGTAACTATTAATTTCACTGTAGAATAGCTTTTTGCTATGCTTGGCTTGTTAAAAAAATTTATTTTTCTCATCTCAGGGTACACCATTAGCCAGCATATTTTCTCTTTTCCTTTTTCCTGGTTTTGTTTAAAAATTCTTCTTAAACCTCTATATTAATCACTGTTCAGAGAGTAGAAGAATTTGCAGGAGCATATGAAGTGCTACTTTTTTCCAAAGTAGGAATTAGTGCCGACACTTTTTACATATATTGGAACGGGCAGCAACGAGACAGAGGGAAGGGAAGAAACAATAATTAAGAGTAAGCATGAAGGCTGACTTGGCAGTACAAAGTCCAACATATCAGTCTAAGATAATATACTGCAAAACTGTGAGCCACAACAGCCAGATCCAGAAAGCAATGTGTCCCCATCATTTGGTCATAAATAAGAAAACAAGGATCTCTGCAGTAATGCCTACACACAGAGACTGCCAGAAGCCGACAAAAAGCTTATTTCGATAGGTCTATTCTGAAGTCTTACATCTGTGTTTACATGTAAGCCCCCATGCTGCATTCTTAAGCTCTGGTTTAGAGTTCAACTACATATAAAGTCACACGTCTTAACAAACAGAAACTTTGCTATTTGACATTTCCTTAAAGTGGATGCCTCTTTCTCTCTCTATATATATACATACATGTGCATAGACTTGTTTTATAGATTTTACAGAAACGTATACAAACCTGTGTACACATGTGTAGAATATATATTTCTATACACATATACATGTAAGTTGCATAAACATTTTAAAATATATCTACACACAGAGAGCTCTATACATACAGCATATGCTTTGCTCTTGTTTTCCAGCTCCCCTGCTTTGGAGTTCAATGTTCCTAGACCCATCGGCCTACATAGCTTGGTTGCTACTCTCCTGAATAGTCATCATTTGAGTGACCTTCCTGAAAACACAACACCTGTGTTTCTCAAATGCTTCCTCCAGGAAGATGTACTTTAAGCACAATGCATTTAGCAGGTTCACTGCTGAGTGAAGTCAGCAAGCCAGCTGGGCTTATCACAGTGGTAGAAAACTTGAGTAACAAACAAAAGTAATTTGGAAAGTTCTCTATCACTCACATCTATTATTGTTGGGTTTCTTTCTGTCTCCTATGAATAATACTTCCTATTATGAAGTAATTTTTTTCTCCTTCACTTAATATTTTCACTTCCCACCCTCAGACTCCTTGAAAACCCCCCAGCATTTGCTCTCACTTCATTTCTTTTGGAGAGTAAGTTTTGTATATACAAGGGATATATCTGGCAGTAAATACTCCTTTCTAGGCTACTGATACCAAGAAATGTTGTCAATAAACTTCCATCACAAGAAAGGAGGCCACAATGGAGTACGTTTGACTCTCTTGACTTTAGCAATGTCATGGTCACAAAATACAATAAAAGCTTAGACATAAAAGGTGCATCACAGCAAAGAAATGAGGAGACCAGAGACCTGCTTTTCCAGATAGACAGCTTTTCCAGATAGACAGATTTTGCAGCTGAAACAAATTAAAATCAAGCATGGCTAAAGCCCTTCTAGTGCTCTCACAGATCTTCGCAGTACTCAATGCTCCTCCCCCAAATCCCCCTTTAGTTAGTACATGCTTGTCTCTACTGACTTTTCAGGTAAATAAGCCTTGTCAGGATGCAGTTTTCCACTTCAGTCTAGATAACATTTCTTGGAAGAATTTTTAGAATTATATTGTAGAAATCAGTCTAACTCCAGAATTGCAACAAAAGAAAACACGAGAAAATGAGATACTAACATAGGGTTTGTTAGATGTGAGGACGAAAGGGTTGAGCAGGATTAATGTGAGATGCACCAGCCAGCTAATATGCCTTTTTATTTTTTACTACAGTGATACCACATTTTTAAGGGTAATGGAGAGAAGAGGTATGGTATTGTCACTTAATGAAAACCACAGAAAAGATTTTGCTTACTGTTAGGTCACTGGTGTACCTAAATGATTTAGTGCTTAGTTCCTGAAGTCCACATTCAAACTTTTTAAAATAGATCAGATGTCTATCTGATATTATTCCTATCTATCTGCTTTATTTTGTGTCTGAACAGAGAAGTTTCTGCTGCATTTCCATGGTACATGCTCTCCTGTTACCACTGCCCCAGAGCTGGCCGGTGCCTGTGATACTGTTCTCTTTGCAGCTACATTACAAACACCACAGTGTACTTCTAAGCCTTCTCAACATTCATATTGTGTTTTTTCAGTGTACGTCAACCTGATCTCAATTCTCTCTCCTGGAAGTCTGGACCATGTTCAAATCACTCATTCATTTTCCATACCCAAAGTCTGACCAGCTTTTGCTGTTACCAGTCACTGCTATAACCTCTGTGCTATGCATAATAAAAAATCTTTCCCATCTGAGCTGTCTGCCATGGTTACTGGAAATCTGCTGCATGTAACATTCCCAAGAGCAGGAATGGAAGGTACCTTTACTCTCATTGGATAAATACTGCCTTTTCTTTAAAAGGAACATCTACCCTCGCTGAAACCACATATAATGGTGTCTGCTAAGCTACCCTTACCTCTCCAATCAAATCTGTATTAATCTACCTTCAAACGTTGACATAATAACTGAAGTATATTCACTTCTCACCTCTGGCATAAAGGAAAAAAGCCCAGCTCCCCATCATTTCACAAAACTTCAGCTGAAAATATAGCTAGGGTAAAAACTGATCACTGCCTACTTATGATGATTTTTGACTGAGTTTGCATGTTAATTTATTGCATGCTTTGTTTGTAAATGTGCTTCTGAAATAAATGAAGCATTTACAAATATGATTAATCTACAAATTCAGAAACATGCAATAAAGAAACAAATTACTGAGTGCTCTTGTCCTTTTACGCAGAAGCTAAAATACAACTTTCAAACATCACACTGCCTGGCTTTGTGTTTTCTTTAACTAATGCTGTTTCAAATGGAAGCTTTCAGCAGTCAGATTTTCTCCAAGTTCCCTATTCCAGTTTCATTTATACCAGCGTAACTCAGAAGCAACTGCAACATATGTTTCACACCAACATCAGTGTAAACACTGCGGAGATGTGGTAAAAATAAGGTTGTTATTGTATACTTTTTAAAGTGCTCATGTAAATTAATACTCTCACCCTTTAACAGATTTAGTCACATTGGAATTAATTCAGAAAAGCAACAAGTTGAAGTTTCAAAGTACACTTAGTGTATCTTATGCCACTCACATTTTCAGCCAGACCACCCAGAGCAAAGAAAAGAAAAAGCCACAACAAAAAAAGCCCTCTGCATTGTTTGCAATAATATGGAAGGAAATTGAGTGTATATTCTCTTCTTCCTGTATTTTCCAGCTAGATTAAGCTGTTGTCTTCACAATTGCCTCCCAGCTGCTGTGACTTGTGGAAACAACAGACCCTGCTCTGTTGTCTGCAGAAAGCCTGGATTGTTATTCATAACTTTATTGCAGGCACATGAGTGTGTTAAGACTTTAAAACACGCTCAAATGTCATGTGCACACCCAGTGACGGGCAAGAATAATTATGAAAAAACAAGAATTCTATGTCTACGAAACAGTGTCAGACAAAACGGGCCATTCATTGTGTTCCTTTGGGAATGCTCGGACTCTCCAGCCAGAAAACAAAAAAGGCACTTTTTTCCTGCCGTAGGCTGAATACTTAGCTTTGCCATCTGAGCCCTAAGAAAACATGGGCCCCCTCTCTAAGTACTGGCTGGCCTGCACACAGTAAAAAGTATTAATGCCCCCCTTTTTTCCAGCAGTTCCCTCTGTGTAGGCTGCGGCCAATGTAAAGTCAATGCAAAGACAAAACAGTTTGCCTAACATTAGCAAAAAAAACATAACTCTTGTATAGTCTGAAAATCCCTCTGACACACAGAGGTTTTATTCTAAGGCATATCCCCTCTATCCCTCAGCAAGTTACCATAGCTACTGTTAATGCTTTTAGCAGGTAATAACTGCTGCCTACTGCTCAGCTTCAAACTTTCTGTAAGTCTATAGATGAGCCCAATTGTGTACAATAGTTAAACATTATTGGCTAACTGCCTCATTTACTACTGTCTCTTTCCAGGATTGGTCTTCCTAATCAGAATCCATCTGTCCACAAAAGGATTAATACAAATGAGAATTTCACATAACATGGATTAGCTCAACATGAGGTCATTTTGGTATCAGTCATTTTCCTCACAGGTGGACTAACTGCAATCTCATCTGAACAGTAATAAATTACAAGGAAATAAAAAGCTTTTAATTTTATTTTTAATCATAATTTCTATGTCAGAAATCACTCAACTAACACACCTTTTTAAGCTAAGAAATCACATTTCTCTGTAATTCTTTTTGACCTTGTATATATTCAGCATTTTCTGTTAAGTGTCTATACATTTTTAAATGAGGTGACCATATCCATTGACTACTGAGTCTGAGCACCGCTTTAGTGAAACAACCCACTCATAACTTGAAAAAACGTGTCTATGCTACTAAAAAATATGATAATTACTTTTTATTAATTTGGCCCAGTATCTGAACATGGATTTATAATTTATGATTTTAGACATCTAACATACATTTAGCCATGCTCAAATCAGGCTAGGAAATGGGAAAACAATGGCACCATAATTCTTGACAGGCTTTGATGCATCTGTTTTCATATGGAGCACAAGAAGGAAAAATAAGAGTGAATTGTACCTCAAACAATTTTATGGTTTACCATTTTCTTTACTATGCCTTCTTACTTTGCTTAGATAACATAAGCAGATCACATCTACAGCATTAAATGGGCATTGAATGGTGCTTGAACATTAGCTCCTACCTTTCTGCAGGGCACAAACTGTCCTTTCTTATTTGTGCAGCATATAAACAACGCCTAGAATAATAAGACGTGGATCCTGACTGGGGTCTCAACCAACTGTGTAAACATTAGTACTTTTAATATTATAATAGGAGGGCATTATGGTTAATACTGGGTCATGCCAAGATATCCCACGGGGATACATCAAAGATGAATGTGCACAGGTGAATTGTCTGAGCTTCTCTAGAATTTAAAGAGGAAAGGTTTCAGCTCACTTCTTGTCTCTCATGATATGAAAGTACAGGGCTACCCCCAATCATGTATTTAATTCAGAAACATACAATACTATGAAATGAACCATCAGGCCATCCATGAATTTGTTTTAACAATCCAACAACATCCCCATTTCTCATTCATCCACTTAGCTTAATTCTCCTACCATCACTTTCATTGCTGAGGTTGTCTCTATTAAGCCATTTTTTGTGCATCATTAACTTTTAACCAAGCATCGATAGCTTTATTGTTTAAATTGCATATGACTTTATTTAACGTCAGCATTTCTTTTGGCTCCTGACATGAAGTCACATTTTATAACTAATTAAATTGATCCCTAGGAAGCAAAAGCCACTAAACAGAATTATTCGTACTCAAGTGTCAATATATTAAATCAAAGGGCTAATGAGTTGGGTCACTGCTTCTTTTATCTGAAAGCTACTGCAGAATAGAATTCATACCAGTGTCTACTTTGTGCTTTGCAATCAATATTATTTAAAGCAAAGGTAACTAATTAATACATTTTGATGTACCTGTGAATAATATATTCAAGCCCATTTTTACCACTTGCACACGAGTTAAGATCACTTTTTCAGATGGAAAAAAAATGCTTTGTTGATATAAGCTGTTTAAAAGTGGGTTTTTTGAACACTTATGTGTAAAGAACATACTGCTAGGTGATAGGAAGCTTTCAAAATGACCTAAAAGGTGGTTTGTAAGTAATCAGTTTTGGGAACTTTTCAGTTTTCAGCCATTTCTATTATAGGCATAAATCAAGATGAAAATTTGCCTCTTGGAACTGACAATACCGCCTAACGAAAGTGATTAAGAAATTACTAAATTTGTCATGTCAGCTTTTCCTATTGCTCTTGCAGCTGCTGAGTAATATTTCGGATGCTTTCACTATTTACATCTGGACACTACTTTTAAAATTCATCACCTAATAATTCATTCTACTCACAGAATTAGTCACAGTTCAGCTTTCTTTGACAAAATCTTGTAGATGGTTCAAGAAAGCTCTTTAGTGAAGTTGCCTTCAACTCTTTATGTACAGATTGTTTAAAAATACATTCTGAAAATCACTCATGCTGCAAAAACATGTTTTACCACTGATTTGTTTTGCTTGACATCCAGTCAGCTTCTCTTATTTTATAACATTTGCAGAGTTCCATACAGGCAAGTGCACTTCGATTCTTACTAATATTTATAAGGTGTTTATGCTTGATGTAAAATGGTATTAAAAAGACATAAACAACTAAAGAGAGCATGTCACCCCTTTGCCTAAGTTGGGAAACAAGGATGGGTGGGAAGACACCTTCTTGTGAAAGCACCCTAAAATCATGGTCTCACACAGCTCCTGTTGCAAGAAGGCAGAGAGCAGAATGCAGAGACTTGGCTGACACAAATAACAAAGTAAAGACATCAGAAAAGAGTGTGAAACAGTACTTTCTCTCATTCCCACATCCTCTCTTCCACAACAAAGAGAAGCAGCAATGTCATCACCAGCTCCCTAATCTAGGTCTGCAGCTCCTTATGCAAAACAAACAGTAAAATTGTAAACTGGTTTAAAAGAAATACCTGAGCATTGGAGGCAAGGTTGTGATTATTCACTTGAAACTAACAGTAATTTTAACACATAATGGTGAATGAAAAATAGGATGGAAGCAATGTCCCTCTAAAAACCTGTTTTACTCTTTTACCGTTAAGATCAAATCAACGCAAGGAACACCACAGATGTTTTTTCAAAAATGTATGTTCTTGTACCCACACACCATTTACTTTTTCAAACAGTAAATTAGGAGGTTTTGGCAGATACAGTGGTTGCCTTATAAAACAACTTTAGTCACTTTATCCATTTAAAAATGGCTATGCTTTGGAAGGTCAAGTATGTGCTGTTGCTTCACACCACAAATGTTTTCTTTTGTTTCTAATGGTGAAATGTCATGAGAGTGCTTGACCCCACCAGAGAACATCATTCAGTGTTAAAGGAAACCACAAATATGGCTGTACCTGTGGTTGGCTGAGGTAATTTAAAAAGAAAAGATAATTCCAAAACTGGGGTTTGAAATAGTCAGATATATGCACCTTCATGTGTTGATCAACATGGACTCTCTTAATACTTACTCTGTAGTCTTTATCCTTCTCTTATGTATTATCCTTTTTCAATTACATAAAATAATTAGAGCTATAGCAGTACTGCCCTGCAGTTAGATTAAACTATGGGATATCACAACTGGTCGTTGAATTTCCATACAGTTTTTCACCTGTTTAGACTCCTAAGAAAAAAATAATTTTGATACAAATGAGGAAAATCTACAGAAGTGTTCCTGCCTTTGGGGAAAGTATAATGCCTTTAAAGAAAGACTTAAAACTCAAGGGTGCTACTGGTCTGGTCAGCCATAATTTCCTTTCAAGGCACTGGGGGCATTTTGTGTAAAGAATGTTTCAGAACCATGTTATATAAAGTCATGTTGTTGCCTGAGTTGACTGCAAACAAATTTCAGACACAATGCTTCACATGAGATAGAAATAAATGCTAAAAGATTGACAACTGTAACAAAATCTACCCGCACTAGTCCAAAAATCATGCTGTTAACTGCTAGCACCAGCTGCATTTTAAAATGGCTAAACATAGTTGAAAACAAAAATGTTTGATTTAGAAAAGGTTCAAATTCTCATCAATTACAATGGCAATAACTGTTAGCAAAACATGTAGGTACCTGAGAGGAGGACAAAAATAGAGTGTGGTTTCCCCAAAGCTATATGGTTCACTATACATTACCCAGCTAATGTTGTTCAAGTAGCATTATACCTAAACCATGTAGAAATCTGTTTTTTAAACTAAGATACCTAGGGACATGCCCACAAGAATACAAAACATGGGAATACTGCAAAATCTACTGATAAATATTTAGTATTGGCTAAATAGAATTGTTGGGAAACATCTGTCATCACGTTCAAAAATCGGTTTAGCTTATGGGTTTGGAGAGTTCTGAAAAAACAGAAAAGAATGCCCCTTAGTAGAGATATTTCCAAATTATTTCACATGCTGTCCCACCAGTGACTGCAAAACTATATAATAATTCATTTAAATTCTAAACATTATTTTTTTCTTTTTAGAAATGAGCACCCTGAAACTTATAAAATTTAATTTTTAATTGCATTAAACTAAAATCAATCCCTTTTTATCTGATGTGTTCAGGTTACTTGAGAAAAATGAATAAATAATATTGCCAAACAACTGACATTTCGGGTGTCAGTATCAGAAAAGATTTATTACAAGTCTATAGGAGAATTTGAGATACGTAAAATCCAGCTACTGCACTCTCAGTTGTATTTTGGAAAGAAATGTGGGAATGGAGGGTTTGCAGATGTTAAATGCAAGCACACAGATTAATAACCACTAAAACAGAACAGTAATTGGTCATTAACATGTTAATGCCAATATTTTAAAAGGATTTTTTTCCCCTAGTTTTTGCCAGTGATTTCACTGTTATGTCAGTGCTGTTATATACTCTAGTGGAAAGTTATTTGTTGATATCCCCTTAGGTCATTCCAAGATGTATGAAGCCTACAGCAGTTAACTGCTTGTGTTTCTGCCAGGGTTCTGGTGCTAGACGTTCGTTTTAATGAGTTGGGGGTTTTTGCCCTCTTCATTATTCTAGATGCTTGTGGTTCTCTTGCTCTGAGCTATACAGATAACAGTTAAGCTGAATATAGTATATAATATTCTTTCTACTCTAGAATTAGCACAATAATTTCTGAAGGCATCTAATATTCTGCATAAAGAAGGCAGTGAAAATGTGGTAAGAAATGTGAACTATTTATGCAAATTTTTATGCTTTATCTTAGCAATTTTCTGCATATGATTTTCTCTAAATGTTAGCTCTCAGTTGCCTACATATACAGACACAACTAGTCTACATGAGTTCCCAAACTGTTCTAGCATTCAAAACTGTTGCTGCAAAATGGAGAATGACAAATCTCTTGATCTCTTTACTCCTTTGCAAGCTCTACTTTAATTTCTGCTTATCTCTACATTTGTGTGCATCTATTATCTATTCTCACCATATTTAATAAAAACAGTATTTTTAATGATTTCTTAAAAAGTAACCAACTTTGGGGATTTACATGCTTCAGGTGCAATAATATGGAGATGCAAATCTTTCATCCTAAGAGTTTGGTACCTCATTTGCAGGCGTACTTTGGAATTAAATATTTAAATTACCTCACCTTCACCTGAAAAGAAATGGGATGACTCCTGACACAAGTTGCACCTTAAAAGTTGGTAGAATAAAACCAGGCCATACTGAGAAATATCGGAACATTAAAACACACCAGTAAGATGGTCAAAATATTTTAATAATATTTATAAAGCAATAATGGCATTGGATTTCTGTGGTAGGTTGAACATATGTCTTTCTGAAATATACATAACAGTTATCTTACATGAAATTTATTTTCAAATATTCCACAAGCAAGAAGTAGGGTGATTAAAAAGCAGAGCTCTAGGAAACTTAGTGATTTCATTTTGCAAGGATTTACGTAACCACTTTTTTAGTTTTGTGTTGAGTTCCTGAAAGTAAAGCAACAGCTAGCTGATCCAAAGTCAGAAATCATGCCCACATCATGTGAAAATCAGTTTGCGCACATTTAGAATCATTCTGGTTAAGTTGGAAGCATGCAATTTAATCTTTCTAGGGGTGACATTAAAATAATTCCAGCAACAGATTAGTATTGCTGGTTTAAAGCACAGTAGTGATATTTTTAAGTTCTATGGAAAATATAGAAAAGAACTGAAAATTTTAATACAGTCATTAACAGACACAGTTTGGGATTTTTCTAGTGCAAACAGGCAGGCAAACAAATTTTCCAGGCCACTTTCCCAAAGTCTCTGAGAATACAGCTTTTAATGAGTGTAGCTTTTCATTAAGGATAGTAAACTGACAGCCTGAAAGTTAAAAAAAGGCAGGTACACAGTAAAAATCTATTGCTCATCATACTAAAAAATACATTGAACTGGTGATATTTCATTATTGGGTTTATCTATCTCTGCAGCATAGGGCTTTTGTAATTTGCACGAATGACAATGAAGCATCAAATCAAGAAGCCGAGAGGCAAGTATGGTATATACTGAAAAAGAATTCACAAAAATTACTCTGTCAACTGGTCTCTCTCAAAGGCATGAATAAGCAGGCTTTTTAAATATGGGGTACTCATGGAAGCCCGCACAGCCAAGTATTCCTGCAACCAGATATTTCCTATGTGAATAACTAGACAGGGAATTTTCAAAGGCTTGCAGTAAGCAGTTTCAGCAGCAAGTTCTCTCAGCCCTTAGTCACATGCTCCTTAAAATAAATCATTAGCAATCTAAAAACTCCCTTTCTTTACTCTTTTCCAACATACACTCAGTGTACTGAGACAGCCTGAAAGTGATGCTAACCTAAGCCTGAAACAGCAAGCTACTCCTAATATACCATACACCTACTCTGAAGATACATTATGTACATTACATGTTCCCCAACCCATATCTGTCATGTCATCCAGACCCTGCTTTATAGATTAACACAGCTATATTCTAAAACATTTTAAAATGTTCTTCTGAGCCAAGCACTCAGACTCAGGTTATCTATGTTCAATACCCAGCTCCACCCAGGCTTCCTGAGAGACTCTGAGCAAGTCATTTAAGTGTCTGAGTTTCTTGCCTGAAAAATAGGATAAATACAACTTCCTTTCTGTAACCCTTCTTTTGAGACTCAATCAAGAAATATTTTTCAGTTGTTTAAGGAGAGGGACATTCCATGCTTTTCAGAAGCAGTCATGACTGAAATATCTAAGGTCATTTATACTGTGATAAGACCTCCAGCACATCGAACTGGATTGACTTCACTACCATTCTAATAGCCTCTGTTCAGCTCTACCAGAGCCTCNGAAAGCATGGATGGGATGGCTTTTTTGTAAGTTTTTAAACAAAATAATTATGCATTTTTAAAGGAATTGAATTGTACATTTTACCAGCCAACTGGACTCTATCTCACATTTTTTCTATCTGTATGCTCAGAGAGATACTGAATAAAAATCTCAAACTTTTGCTTTTTTGTGTTTGTCCTTTCACTGACACACACTTGTTACAGAAAACCAACAACACCAGAACTAAGCATGATGTTAAACTGTATTTTTAACCTTGTTTTTCTGGTGTCATGTAGAAATCATATGAATGTCTCTTTTATTATGGGTGACATTGTCACCAATTATCCCAGACAAAAGCATGATGTTATATAGTACAGCCTGGCAGAGTTTATGTCACATGTGTGTATGAAACCAATAAGAATGTGACCAGATGTGCAATCAAACCACCCAGGATATCCAGGGTAGCTGCTAAAACTAAACTATTGGAATTTGGTATTGATTACATAAATTATAACTAGCTTTAAAAAAAAAAAAACAACCTAAGAAGTTACTGATGTAATAAAACTAGTTTCAATTAAAGGACATCAACAGCAGATATCTTCACTGCATAGAGTGAAGAGGTATAGAGGTTGCAGTTTTTTCAGTGTAATACTTTGATTTGATTACACTGTTGATTTTCAAAGTGCTTTTAAAAAAATGAATTAATTAAACAACCATGCAATACCCATCTTGTCCATAACCATGGCTAAAAATCTCAACCTGGTATTATAGCATGTGAGAGCAAGTAAGAAATGAGAGTGGAAAGAAAAAAAGAAAGGAATGAAATCAGAACAAACAGAGCAAAGAGGATGTCTCAAAGATACCCTGCACAGACAACAATTTGTTATGCATACCATTGCACTCTATCCATGTATTATATGTATTTCTCACACTACTTTAGCTAAAATTTGCCTCCTAATTATTGTATAATTAGAACAAAGTCATGTTCTAGTAACCATATAAGACTAGAATTACTCCCCAGTAAAAATGTCTGTCCACATAAAGGAATGACCTATATAAATGCTGTACTTTTTTATTATTCAGAAGTTTCTTCGTTTTCCCCACCATTCTATTTATTATTGCTGCATGGTTTTTTGCCAAAATAAGTTCAGCATCTTTGATGGTATGATATGTGTGTAATCCACTTGTGATTTTTCAGTTAAAGAAACTATCTCAAACTCAAGGGTGTTGAAACTTTTTTCTACTGCAACTCCATATTTTCATTTATACCCCTGTGCATTTGCATATGCATTTTAAATCCTTCTCTAAAACACCAATAATCCCTCTTTGAAGTACTGAATGGAGACCAAAAGATTAGACATTTTCAATTCGTTACTTTCCTCTCACTACAGCAAGTACTGACAGAAATTTCCCTTGTCTTCCACTCCAAAATTGTTTTCCACAGCAAACTTTTTTTCAAGTAGGCGGATTTCTTTGGAGTTGCTATCAGGTCATGCTCCAAATACCTGCTCATAGCAATGAATAACTCTACTCCCAGTTTGCTTCTGGAATAGAAACTGTTAAAATAACGAGTAACACAAGAAGTTCAACTGCAAATTCAACTCTGTGGATTTGTGACTTCCAGGCATTTGGCTTCACTGTCTCCTGAGGTGAAAGCTTCAGCTGAAGCTTGTCATGTGGTTAGGTATATATAAGGATTTTGCCTATTTTGGATTCTCTCATTCAATAACAAACTGACACATAGCAACTTTTTGTGTAAAGTTAGAGGTAAGAAACCCAACCTGTTTGAAGGGGTATGGAAAAAATCCTTCATCTCAGTCTCATAGCCTGTTTTCACAAAGATTGCAGGAACTTAGTCTTCTTTGAAAATTATATTTTCCCTCCAAATTCTGCTGAAATTAAGCAACAGGCTGTGATGCTAGTGGCATACACAGTAAATTACTGAAGACGTGTGGATTAACTGTGAAGGCTACTGATCTCTCAAACCTACTTTAGTGATAACCTAATGAAATGGTCTTTTCCAGTCCAAGCGATATAGGGTTTATGAATAAAAACCCTTTTGTTGCTGGTATGTTGGTTAGAATGCCTGCTTACAGAGTATGGGGCAATATGAAATGGAATTAACTAGGTGAAAAGTATTTTCAAAAAATATTATTTCCACAATGTATCTAAACACTAACTGTTTTAGTGGATTCAAATAGGGTTATTGTCACCAAGCTAAGTTTTGGGAAATGCTCCCCTAAGTTCAGAAAGTGCTAGCTATATAAATCTTCCTGTGCATAAAATGGGAAACAAAGTCTTATAACAGTGCAAACAAACCAAAGGGAAGAACCTGATAGCTATGGCAAGAGAGACAGACTGGCTATTTCTTTAGATTGAAGTCTATCAGGAAGACCTTCCTAAAAATTTTCAGGAAGAAAATATTCAAATCACTGCGATGGCAGACAAAATTCTAAATTCTGATTTTAGAGAAAATATATAGAGTAAGACTGACTATATCACCAAGAATGTTGTTTTTTTTTTCCATTCTATTTTCCCTGGCGTGTGCAGACCCTCTGCAAAAAGGAAAGAGAACAGGAATTTGGTCAGTACCCAAGGCTGTTGTTTTCATGGGAAGAATGAGTATATCGTGAACAAATAGACTGGTGAACAATGTAATTTATGAATTATTGCTTCCATTATTTTGCATGAAATGCAAACCTCAGAGTTGCTTTTCTGTTGTCTATTAAAGCATAAGCTCAGAACAAAATTTTTCCTGAAGGTTTTCATCTTTTTTCCAAGTACATTCTTCAAGCTCTAATACCAGGAGATTGTAAACTAAAGCCTTTACACCCAGAACAATCTAAAAATGTTTATCAAGGTCAGTAATATACATGAGACTTCAGTGAATGCAACAATTTCCTATATCTCAAATATGGTCATGTAATTATCTAATATATTCAAAACCTATTCAGGTAGAACTCTGATAGACTGGCAACAGAGTTATCTAAAAGCTCTTTGGTTAGGAAATCAGGGTAAAAATGTTTTTGTTTGGGGTTTGTTGCATTTTTTTAAAACTAAATTCTCTAATAAACACAGGAAACAAATAGGCAAGTTGATTCTGAAATTTGCATTTACTAGTACCATTTCATGAAAGCGAGCTGCAAAATAGCAATAAACCTCAATAAGAATGAGGTGGCGGTATACACAGAATTGTAATGCTGAGTCAAAGCATTCAGGTAGCAAGAATGTGAGAGAGAAGTGTGGGTTATTCCTTCTTCTGTAGGCAAGATACATGACTTTACACTATTAACATTTCATTCTGGTAACCAGACAACAATGCAGCAAAGGAACAGAAGTCCATTCTTAGCTGAAAACAGTGAACATGAGTTCATCTTCCTTTTTTTCCTATTCTAATAAAAGCTGTACTGTGAAGCTATGGCTTTAATGCTCTCCACAGCTCTTCACAAAAAGCTCAGTGAAATCTGGGTCCTGTCATAGAATGACAAGAAGATAATCTGTGTGGGACTTTCCTTTCTGATTAGGATGTGCTTTCTCTTAATCAGGTGGAAAGTCTGTTGGAAAGGAATCCTTCCTCATTCAAAAATGGAAACAAATCTTTAGAGAAAAGTTTAGTGAGAATCCACACAAAATCCAGGTTAAAACATTTTCCCTAGGCAGCACCAAATGCTCCTGCATACATGTAGCTCCTTAATTTTATCCAAAGCAGAATTTTAATCCAGGCAAGTTTTCAACCTGTAATATAGATCTTTGTAGGATTCATATCTGAACATTGATGGAAGCTGCAGTCCATCAAGTGTTACATACTTTGCTTTCTCTAGAGAGAAAGGAAACAAATAGGTGACTCTAACCCTTGGTAGCTGTAAATCCATTACTAGAATGACGGCAGATGTACTGTCCCTTTTCTGTGGAGTTATTCTTCATTTGCACAGAGGTAAGTAGGATCTGTTCAGATCTGTGACTTGTACCCAATCAGGACTCCTTTACTTAGTGAAAAGAAACAAGTTTATTTACTTAATGATCACTTTGAAAAAACTCCCTCTGGACAAATCAGAAAGAAGCCTGAACTCCTTCATACTACTGTTATTCTCCTCTTAATATATGAAGAAGTACAGCTTGAAAGGAAAGAGAAGATAAACCAACACAGCATTCTAGTGATCCATCCTCTGCTCTATTCTCAGAAAGAATGAATATATTTAATTTAAAATCTAGTTTTGTTCTTAGTGTGCTGCAACTGTGATTCGTCCATTCACCATCTTTCCTACACACACCATGGAAGCTGAAAGAATAAGACCAGACTATTTGTTCTGTTAAATCTATTAAGATGCTAATGTTGTCTAGATTATGCAATTGATCACAAACACTGAAATTAGGGTACAAACCTTATTTCTCTAGTATTTTTTTAAGCAAAGTTTTTAAGTGTATCTGAGAGTCTGTAAGCTTCACCTGGAATTTCCAAAACAATTCTGATAATTATAATCATTATTTTGGAAAAATACATAAACAGATAATTAGGTAAGTAAATATATAAAAGTAACAATAACATATTGGTTCTAAAAGTGGACACATCAAGAAAAAGTTTGTAATAATGGACAAGAAACTAGGCAAATTCACCATTCTAGGCTTGGAAAGATTAATCCTTGCTTCTACAGCTAAATGTTTAGTTCCATGAAGAAAACAGTCAAACATGTTTGGCTCAGTTCTCATACAAAATTGCGTGCATACCAATATACATCATGTATAAAAATAAACCCCAAAAAACCCAATCCAGCACCAAAATACAACACCTCCCATAAAATATGTAAGAAAGATGTCATTAAAAAACTCATCTCTGTAACATTAGGCACAGTAATCTCACAAAGATCTCTGAGGACACATGCCAAAGGTCTAATACTACCTGCACAAACTCAGTCATTAATGTTGAAAGCATCACTTCAATAGATGCTCACTGCACTTTTTCCTAAACTGTATCCCTTTCACATGCAAAAGCTTGCCTCTATCCAAAAAGCAAGCTGCTTCTGTTGGGGGCACTCTGTAACTGCTACTGTTGTCTCACTTTTCATAAATGTAGATGCACCACGCCCTGAGCATAGGCTACAAGATTTGATGCCACATATCCAAAAGCTGCCTTCTGTGCCATGTTGGAGACAGTTCAGCCTGTGATACTGAAGAGCAGTGGGCAAACTCTTTTTTCCAGCTGTCTGCATCAGCATGTTCTGATCAAGAAAAAGAAAATGGACTGCCTGTTTCTCAAGAAACTTTTCTGTTTGCTTCAGAATAGGAGAGAAGCCTGTAACCACATAGTGGTTCTTAACAAAATGGTTTGTTAATGGTGACCACAACATTAACAACATCTTTCAAACCTGTTGCACTGGAATGGCTGATCTTTCTCTCAAGGTAACTACAGAGTTTGACAACGCTGTTCAAAGAAGATAACTGCGTTTTCCACACTTAAAAAGAAAATAAATTACATCACTGTCAAATTTTTAGCTGTTTCACCAGAGAGAGTACCAACAGCTAATAATACAGAAGTGACCAAAGCCACACATTAGAAAAAAAGAAAGGTAAAGTCCTGCTTCTTGTATGGGATAGCATCGCTAGACTAAAGGCAACACTGAGATCTGCTGGATCTAAACACATATTTAAATATGTAGTGAGTGGCTTATAAAAACATATCACAGTAGGCATGTAATTAAGTAAATATTAATATGCTTTACATGTGCTATACCATTCATCCAGACAGTATAGATTATCATATTTATGTGAATGCAAAAACTCCTACAAATAAATGTGTGAGAAAGAAAACCAAGAGGAAGACACTGAGAAGTAGTTTCTCTACATGTTTTTGAAAAAAATGTTTCCATGAACTTAAGAGAGGCCATAAATATAATGAACACACTTCCTATTCTATCTTTGGTCAGCAAGACCTTTAAAATAGCTATTTCACAAAGACAAATAACACCTTTGTAATTTTAATGCATGTTTATGTAAAACGAAAGTGGCAGTTCTGTGTTAAATAAACCTTTCTTAGGGAAAAATTATAAATAAAAAAATCAGTTGCTGAACTATGATGAGTAATTAGCCCCTTAGCATTCCCTTTCTTCAGCAATGCTTCCTCCTGAGTTGGCTCTTTTAAATAGCTCCAGTCCTGGTTGCCTTTGTTGAGCTTGGAAATTGTGCACACATGAGAGAAATTAAGCCCTCATTTAACAGGGACACATGCCTGTTAAGTCCAGAGGAACAAAGGCTAGTCCCTTGGGGCTACTCAGCTCCAGAGGCTGCCACTCATTCTGTTAGCAATGCTTACCCTTTACAGATTGCGTATAAAACCCAATAAATCATTTCATCTGGTCTGGTTAATATAGACGTGGGCCTGGGACTTTCTTCAAAGTATTTTTTTCTTTTGCTTGCAACTCTGTTTGTTTATTAAGAAGTGATCTCTGTTTGCTAGAGTGTAGCCAGATTTTTACCTTAATGCAATAAAATAAATGTGAAGTAAACTTAAAAAATTTACTGTCAGAAATACAGATATTTGATGCTACACTTATTTCACGCAGGAAATGTTATATTACTCTTTAATGATCAATAATCATCACTGTCTATGGTATAAATTACTAATACATTCTGCTCCTCCTAAAGTTACATCTGAAATTTGTGCATATTTCCACTGATAATAAAATAACAGGGCAAATAAAATGACGGATGTGTAGCTTTGCCTAGACAGAGTGCCTTTTCTCAATTAAAACAAATCAAACAGGAAAGCACTATAATGAGGAAATAATTTTAGTTTTGTTCTTTCCAAATTATTATCATATATATGTATCTATACTGTCCTGGATAAAATAAGAGAAAAATGGATGATATAAAAACTTTAAAATATTAACTGTGTAAACTGAAGTAAAGACCAAAATAAAAATATTTGTACACCATACATCAGCTACCTCTGAGCATTCTGTGGCGGCTGGGTGCAATTATCCCTGAACATAGATGTTCACACAGGAATATTTTACAATGAATAAAAAAAAATAGCTGACATTACCATCTAAGATCTTTTATTTTTAAAAAGAGGGCCTAATTCTGCACTTCTAGTATTAAGCTGACATAAGTGGAGAGAACATGAACACCACCAGCTGAGGAAATGGCACCCTGCACTGAACTCAATGAAGCAAAACTCTCACTAAGTTGAGCGTGATTTTTTTTCTTTTTACTTGAGTGTTGGATTAAGCAATGAAGACAAGTTGGTGGTGTAGAATAAAAACAAATTAAAGTGCAGAGTTGTATCTTCTTTCCCCAAAACACTGAAAGCAATATTTCAATGCCTGCTATTAACAGAGATCTTGTTTTGTTTTGTCCATTCTGCAACTTTTCACTAACACACTGCAAGCATGTCATTTCTCAAGCAACAGTATTACACTGTGTGTTTAAAACCACGAAATAGCATGGGATGACTCTTCTGACAGCTTTAATCCTGATGAAACTGGGAGCCCCAAGTAAAAGGAAACTCCTACAGCATGGAGTTTTCCCTGCTCAGCAGGCAGAGAAAAAGCAGTTCTGGATTTGATAAGTAAAACCAGATATAGTCGATGGTTACATGATAAAGCCTTGCAATTAATGGGAAACATCTATGGTCCAATGAACTTGCATATCAGTGGGGTCTCTTCTCTCATCTTGTTAAAAACTCATCTGCCGTACAACAGTCATGACTTTTTCTGTGTGAAGAATTAATAGTGCATGCTACAGTGTTGTCAGAGGGGAAAAGAGAATCCTCTCTTTTGACTCCAGATCCCATTTATATATATTTAAAACTCTGATGTCATTGCTATTGATATTTTTCAGTGCAAATTTGTGACAGTATACCAATGACATAGGCCTGACTGCCTCGTGACCTCAGGCAGGTGCTTTACAAAGATGAAGATTATGACCCCTTGTCCTGAAAGATGTCACAGTGAAAAGAAACTACAGTAATGGTTTATCTTAATTTAAAATTGCAAATGTTAAAAAACATTTGATCTTGGTCTATAATCAAAGACTACAATTTAATGTATACTAAAGCCATGATGTTAACAATTACCTAAGAAGAATAAGCTCTGTAAAGAAGATGATT